>CM074554.1:2433957-2713957 GCA_037305995.1 Sclerodermus sp. 'alternatusi' | reverse complement strand
TAGTTTTACATCGCATAATTAGAAATGAATTAATAATTTAGAGTATAGCGTTTACTTTCTTCTCTTCTCTTTTAGATTAAATGAAAAAGAATAGCTATACTTATACCTATGAAAGGAAGTAAGCGCGAATGAAACTGGCCTACAAGAGATACACGCATGTTACGTGGAATATATAGGTTTGCGTGCGCTTAGCACACACACCCACGCACAATACCCAACGCACGCACGCACGCACGCACGCACGCACGCACGCACATAAAAGACAAACCGTTCGAGCATTTTCGCTTTACATCGTGCATCTTCGAAGTTGAAAGCCAAATGGTACAGAACAGTCCCTCCTTCCTACAAGCCAGGAGAGCCTTTAGCAATCCCCTTAAGTGGAGTGGGGATCATATGGTAGCGATGCAGTTTTCCGTTCAATTGTCGGTGAACCGCCGTGGGTAGTACATGTGTGCATGTGAGAAGGCTGATAGAAAAAAGCTTCGCGCATGCACATAATTCACCCATATGCATGTATAAATGTTAAAAATTTATGTGTTTGTGTGAAAAAAAATTATAGAGAATCATTTGGATAATACGAATTGAAAAATGTCGACGAATGGATGACCATCGCCACCACACCATCCCTTCTCATTATGAATATTAAGTTGAAAATATTAGTGATCAAATGCGATATGGATGTTTGCTTTCTTTAAATGGATGATGATGCGCATGGATACTCGAAGCAGCCTGTACCATCTATAAAGTGAATTGACGTGACACTGTGACGCATTTGTCACGTCAACTTGTTTTACCGTGCAATGCAAATTTGTTTTACATAGTGAAATTATTGAGCAATTGTGATAAATTGTTGTCGCTTAAAATTCTTCGAGCTGTCAAGTTGACAGTGGCCATGACGGCGGACGCTCTCTTCGAACCGACCAGCATCCCAGGGCATCTTGCTCCCACGCCACAAAGGTTGGAGAGGCTTCTTTCGAAGCAGACTCTCGAGGAACTTTATGAGGTGGAAGAACAGCCTTTCGCACGGTAAGGCATACTCGTCGCTCCTTTCCAGGCACTCTCTACAAGCACAAACAATCCTATATACGTATCTTCCTTAAGAGATTATAAGCAATGGAAAAGTACATGTAGTATCGCCTTACGAATCAATGTCATATAATTATAAACTCGTTTTCCTACAAAAACCTCAACCACGTACTAGATATATACATTTTTTGGTTGAATTCCCTATCTTTCAAACTTATCCTGCTAATACATAAAAATGCATTAATTTTAATAATTTATATCGTAGCATTCCAATATTTTGCGCATGCCATATGCGTAGTAGTAGTAGTAGTAGAGCGCTAACTCTACACGTAGAAGGCAGTTATTGCTGAAACGAAAAGAGAGAAAGAGTCGGAAACAGTGCTGGCGAGATGGAGATAATGCAGAAAGACCAGTTAGAGAGAGAGAGAGAGAGAGAGAAACGATTGAGGGCGTTGGAATGGGTTAGGGATAGAGGAAAAGAAGCATGAAAGTAGTTGGTGTAGATTGAAAATAGCCAATAATCCAAGAAAATGTGCCAAAATTGTGTGCCACGTACTTGATATTTATAAGCAAAAGTATTTTCACCATAAAGTACTAATTTCGAGTACAAAGAGACAAATAAGAATATACATAAATGAGTAAAACAAACTATTTTCTGTAGACCGAGTTTAATTATATTTTGATCTCTGTCTTTATTGTAAAATATATCTAGAAAATCAATTTCCAAATTGAATAGTGGTGACTCGGTTCATCCTCTGGAGTAGTCCCTGTAAAGGAAGCGCATCAATTTTGCAACAGCCCGTATAATAACTGAGTCAACAGGAAAAATTAAATGACAAATAAAATTGAAAAATGTAGCGAATACATGATAAAATGAGAGATCAAATTACAATAGGGTTGAGAAAATTTCTTAATAAATTCATTACTATCCTATATATGATTTCTCTCTTCTTCTTCTTCTTCTTCTTCTACTTTTGACTGTGTTGTCGATAAAACCATCCAACACGGTGCTTACGCATGCATATTTTAATGGTTTGTCACTCGCGGAACTCTGGACGTTATATTTAATACTCGGTCTAAAAGGAGCAGACCGAATTCTATGACATCCTAAATTACTCTATGATTACCACTACGGTATAAATATAACACACACGCGCGCACACACCTGCGCACGCGTTATTCTCATTTCTATTCCTAATGCTAATAATCTTATAGAGAAAGGTATATAGATATTATATTTTACTATGCCTCTATAAAAAAAAAAACCAACTGTGGAATAATTGTGTATTCACTTGGAAAGAGAGTATCAAATAAAATGGATTCACGTTTTAAATGACAGAAATGCATTTGAAAGTGGTATAATCCCTGGAGAATAATGATAACGGTACACACGTATGTATACGTGTAATTGATGCTAGGACAGTACTGATTTGTTCGATAATTGATCGCTTAAAATTAAAATAAAGATTTTACGCAATGTCTCACCAGAAAATTTCAGGTATATGATTTATAAGGATTCTTTTCCATTTCTAAGGATATAATTATGATTCTTTGTAATCTATTGAATCTATCACGGGGCTGGAGCAATGTTGTTCAATGAGGTCGCTCCCCTTCAGTTTCCGTTCAGTTAACCGTAAATTACAGCAGTAAACGGTGTGTAACAATCATAATGGCGACGGTAGCATATTCTGAAGGTCGGTGCTTAAATTCTCCTCTCTGTCATTTCTTTTGGGAAATTTTGGTTGTTTTTCTTTTCTTTTTTTTTTCAATTACTAAAAAACCAGAAAGAAGTGCGCGTATACGCGAACACTGGTATATATAGGAAAAGAGGAAGAGAAGGGAAGAGAAGAGAAGAGAAGAAGAGAGATGGGAACGAAATACAACAAAGTAAAGTAGAGTAGTGTGAATTAGAATAGAAAAGAAGAAAGTGGATCATTAAAGAGCACAGTGAGACAGAGAGCAAAGCAAGCTAAAAGAAAAAAGTTAGAGTAAAGGAGAATAAGATAAGAATCTCTGTGCATGTGTGTGTGTGTGCGTGCGTACATGTAGAGACACGACACATGCACGCATAAATGTACATATACGTACACGGAGAGTCGATACACACACCGTCTTACTCGCGTCAGCTCGAACCATTCTCTTTTCGCTGTTCCAGATTGAGAATGTTGTGTGTTATATCGATGAAAGGAACGTGGCTGACTGCAGTTAACGCAATACAGGTCAATCGAATGAATACGTTTGATCACGCACCAGCCGTCCTCTTACTAACAACTTTTACCTTTTTCTTTTTAATTTTCTGTAAAAAAAATGCTTTGTTGCAAATACTCGTAAAAAATGAATCTGCATGAATCATATCGTTGTCATCGTTAGATTTTGCACTTACTCTTCTTTTCCAACTGATGATCTTTCGATTGTGACTCGAGGAAGGAACAAAGCGGTAGAGAGATGGAGAAGGGATCTTCTTGAAAGTAGATCGGAAATGAACACTCCAAGACGAAGAAATATCTGAATGTTGTGCGTTCCCTCCTCTATCGCCAAAGAGCTGTATTCTTGCGTTCCCATTCGCGGGTGGAACATGTCCTCGTTTCTCTGTTCTCCCGTCTCCCGTCTCCCGTCTCCCGTCTCCCGAGCGCGAATGTCTTGTATGTCTCTAATACCATTTGCTTAAGAATCAAATGGATGTTCCTTCGTTATTTAAACGATCAATAATAATATTTTTTAACGAAATGATTTTAATAATTCATGGTTTATAAGTTTGCACACGAGCTTACTACCAAATGCTACTCAAAAAGTAACTAAAAATCACAATTCCTGTTTAATAGCAGTGTGCGTCTAGGCTGTGTGTGCACGTGTGTTAATCCATGGTATGTACCCACTTTCACATACAATATCTTCCATTCGTGTAGGTTGGTTAGTCAACGATGACCTGAATGCAGTGAAACTAACATGTGTAGGACGTTATTTGCAGCAGGACTTTCATAAAGTTATAACTATTGTTTTATATATATATATATTTATTTATTCATTTTGTCAATCATTTTGAGATAAAGAGCAAACTACTAGAGTCCGTGAGTAAAAAGAGAAAGAAGAAGACTCGCGCACTGAGGAAATACAAAGAATAATAGATACAAGAGAAGTAAGAAAAGGGAGGGGGCGAAAGAAAATGCGACAGTGGGAAAATGAATCTCTAGTATTTTCTCAAAGTGACTTATCTCTCTGTGAATAACGTTATGACGACCTTGCATAAACGGGGCATGGCCTTTGTCGTCTCGTGTCGCGTTGTCTCGCTCGTCTAGTCTAGTCTCATCTTATCCCATCCAATCCCGTCTTGTCGCATTCTCTGCAGTAAGATATTTTGCGTTGTGTTGCATTATTGTATACTGCGTTGCATATATATATATATATATATATATATGCTTGTGTCATTAGGAGTAATAATGATTGATTGTGCCGATCCGGCACAAAAACTTCATTTACGGGGGCGAGAGAGTTATCCTTTGCTCGAATCACACGTGTATAATAAGTCAATGCAATCCACTTGTTTGTTATGAGCAGTACTTGAACGCCCTATTCGATTATCTTCAATTATGCTGTGTGGATTTGTTCGAGCATTGATATTTTCGTTACTACCTTAACTTAAACTTTAACTTGAAATCTACCGTGTACCTCTGTGATTTATAGACTTAATTTTTTTCTTCTTAATAAATTTCTTTCTCTTATTCTCTTTGTAATAAGTTTGTAACTGTGCAGTATGTTATATCGCGGATAACAACGTGGTTAATCTTCATTCGTGGACCGTTAGTCCATCTTGATCTATGGTTAAGCGGCTACGGCTATTCAGGTCTCGAGTCTCTGTATCCCCATCGTTGCAACGAAGCAGTTGCAAGTTAAGAACATACTTACATGCACATTCACAAACACATGCGCTTGTGTGAACTCACCAGACAGCTTCTCCATTTCCTTTCCTCGTGCTCATTAGTTTTTTCTTCTTTTCTCTTTATCTTGCGTGTCTACAATAAACACTAATTATATTTTTTAATTATATATTTATTTTTGTAGAGAATTTAATGGAAAAAGGTAAAATATATATGGACTTAAAGTAGATAGAAAGAGAAATTATACATTTTTATTTCGTTACTCTTAACTATGGTAACTGATCGTTTATATTCTTGGTGTGAATTTAAAAATAATGTTATATTAAACCGTTCTCTCTTAACAATTAAACAATTGTGTATATTTTTCTAAGAGTTTTGAATAAAGAGTGCCAGGAAGAGATTCATTTCTTTTGTTTGGTCATTGTCTGATATAAAGTGGCTTATTCGCTTGAGAGAATATTCCTAATGCACGTATGCTGAGTCTGAATTTCCAAGAAAACCAAATAAGACTCACACAAGCAAACAAGAGGGGAGGCAGATAAGTAGATAGGTGGGTAGGTTGGCAGTCAGGAAGACAGGAAGGCAGGAAAATAGGCAGGAATGGAAGGCACGAAAGTAAGAAAGCTGAAAAGCTGGTAAACCAAACAGGCAAGCTAACTTTGAATAGGTAGGTAGGTAGGTAGGTAGGTAGGTAGGTAGGTAGGTAGGTAGGTAGGTAGGTAGGTAGGTAGGTAGATAGGTAGGTAGTAGGTAGGTAGGTAGGTAGGTAAGCAGGCAGGCAGGCAGGCAAGCCAGCAAGCAAGCAGGCGAATGAACTGGATCTGCTTGTCTGGAATTTGCGTCGAGAGCCTTTTTCAAAAACTCTCTCGAGAAAATCTTTCAGCTTTTACAGACAAGATTCAAGATGCGCCAGAGATGTACGGTATCCTCTCGCGTGACCATCGCTCTTCTGCAAGTAGGACACGCGCAAAGTAGGTCTCCTTATAAAGTGACCACGACCATCGAATATATTCCTCCTTGCATATAAAATATGTGTGTATGGCTTTTATATTAAAACATTGCCGAAGAAAAAAAAAAAATTGAATCTTTTTTGAGGTAACACCACACGGCTAGACTTTCAAATTTAATAAGGAGTTTAGTTATGAAAAAAAATTGTAAGAAAAATTGTTAATATATTACAAGTTAAAAAAAAAAAATCTTATATAATATTTAATATATATGTATGAAAATACGTATGTACGTAGGGACACGCGCAGAATTGACAATGATGATGAGATGTGACGCGCGACTCGATGTAACGTGACTCATTTGTCAAGGGGGGGAATTCCAATATTTCGTAATTCAAAGCACCTATGTAAAGAAATGAAAAGAAATTGCTTGTTAATATATTATTTTAATTGAATTATGAAGGCATTGAAATGCAAAAGCGTGTAAAGTCCTATTCGCACACATGTGGAAGATTAAAATGATAGAAAAAGAAAGAAATTTCTAATATCGTTCTTACCATTTCCTCTATGCTATTAAAATACAATCGTGTGGAGAATATGCAATTAATATAAATAGGCACCGACAAAGTGCATTGACGCTAACCACCAAATGTGTTTGGGAAGATAATGCATGTGCGCGCGCGCGTGTGTGTGTTTGTCAAGAAAGAAAGAAAGAAAGAAAGAAAGAAGAAAAGATTGAACAGGTAGCTCTGGCAAAGTGGTGAAATGGAAGGTTAATGACTTGGTTGAGTCATAAGGTGCAGCTAGCCTATTGTACGTAAAATACTTTACAAGTTGTCTCGTATGAGTCACGTGAGAAGCATTTCCAAAGCTGTGCAACGACCACCAATTGAAATTTGGTATAGCGGTTAAACTTATTTCTCTAAAGAGATAGAATAAAATATTGAAAGTAAAAGGTTTATCTTGAGCTTCGGGTCGTGCATGTGAAATATGCAAGAGGCAAGAGTCCGATAAGTTTTCATCTGATTGTGAGAAACGAACAACATTCGCTCCTTGACCCTAGTCTCATTTGGTTTGCAAATAATGTACTTAGAGCCTGACCTGCGTTAAAAGGCGTCGACGCTCTTTCCATTTCCGTGAGAGCAAAATTTTCTCGGGGAAATATTGGTCGAACGTAAAAATAATAGATAATTGTGTTTCTAGCTAAAAGAAAGAAAGGTGAAAAGGGGGGAAAGATGAGGAGGGTGATCAGCACCCCCCGCAGAAATTCAGTAGAAAATTAACGTTACGTAGTAGGATTGAAATATTTATCGATTGTGCATTAATGCGAGATGGTAAGAGTTGTTACTGGTATGAGAAGAGAATACAGCGATAGCTCTAGCCGGTAGGACGTGAGAGATCTCGATTTCTCTGGTGGCACGGGTCGCGCTCTCACGCTCACCAGTTCATGGAGCTGGTGCTCTTTTGTACTCTTACCGTTAGTAAATCGAGGCAGCGCGGAACATCGTAAATAGAACCAGAAGAAGAGAACTACTGTAACAAATACCCTCTTAAATTATTTGCCCCAAAGCTCTGTTTCTGCTACGTCTACGGTGCACTTGAGAGAGGGAGAGAGGCGTAACATAGGACTTGTATGTAGCTCTAGGTCTCTCTCTCTCTCTAGTCCTCTCAACGAATCGGCATTCTCATTGTTAAATCAATCATTTTCAGGGGCAAATATGCTACCGTTCGAAGATGCCGCGAGAGATCCAGTGGTCGGCAATGGGCAGCAAAATTCTTAAGAAAGAGAAGACGAGCGCAAGAATTAAAGGCTGAGGCGTTGCACGAGGTTGCGGTACTGGATGCCGCTGCTCATTGTCCGCGACTCGTTTCACTTCATCAGGTCTTCGAAACAAACACCGAAATGGTTTTGGTACTGGAATTGTGAGTTATATATGCCATAAGACAATCGCTTTTATTCAACGGGGCATGTAGAGAAGAAAAATTGAAGAAGATAATTCTAATTTTTATATCTTATCGTGAACACAGAGCTCCTGGTGGTGAACTACAAATGATATTGGATAGAGACGAAGTTCCCGAAGAACGGCAAGTTTCGCGTTTATTAAAGCAGATTCTCGATGGAATAGCCTTCCTTCATTCGCTGAATGTAGCGCATCTCGATATCAAGGTAAGTGTGGAGTGGAGTGAGTAGTTTGAGTGTTACGTGGAATACGCGTATATAGAAATGAATATAGGTAAATAAAGAGATTTGCTGCTCGTAGCACGCATTAAGAAAAAATTGTCTCCAATAGCTAGAAGCTGTTGTGGAGAATGCCACTAGTTGATAGGGTATCTGGTATGTATGATAAAAATTTATCTTATCGCGATAACGCAACGTCGAGGAACAAGCGGATGTGTTAATCGTCATTGTTATCGAACAGGAATACCAGATAAATTCAGACATCGCGTCATAGGGATCTGATAAAGTCTCCAGAGTGTACTTATCGCTTTTCACTTTAACTAATTAAACACACGCTCATGAATACTATACCTCGTGGAGAATTGACTTTGAAGGTCTCTCCCGATACCCTGGATCTTTTTTGGGGTTTTTCACTTTTCCCCTTTTCCCTTTTCACTCGAGTTATTAACAAGTGAAAATCAAACACTTGCATAGATGCTCGCAACAACGCAACATGGCAATTCTCGCAATGTCGGCAATGTTGGCAATGACGGCAATGTCGACTTAATTATGGGAATGTCTTTGTTCCTTATTAAGAGACTTCCGGGAGTGAAACGCGTTGCTCTCGAGTCCACGTACACTTATGCGTGTACATGTGCACACGAATCACGTATGCGTACTTATCGAGGCACATTAATTCCGATTTAAAATTCAGCAATTAATTGTTGAGTGGTGATTTATTTGTCGAGCAACGGTAAAAGGTCGTGAAAAAATTATTAAGGTAAAGTGAGTGCCAGAGATGTCTTTGAAAATTGTAGAGAAAGATTTGAAAGAGAAATTGCGGTAAGCGCGTGTAATAAAAGTCATAAAAAAAATCTACGTAATTTGTACGTGCGAATAGAAGAAATAGAAGGATGAGGCTTTTCACTGCGGAAGATAGCATCGGGCATCACGCAAGGAGACGTTGTTAACATTTTCTGGAAAA
Organism: Sclerodermus sp. 'alternatusi'; assembly: GCA_037305995.1. NCBI lineage: Eukaryota > Metazoa > Arthropoda > Insecta > Hymenoptera > Bethylidae > Sclerodermus > Sclerodermus sp. 'alternatusi'. The sequence continues at coordinate 2,704,966 of CM074554.1, read as the reverse complement.
TTACGGCGATACGGAACGGTTCCATCCATTTCGCAATTCCACGCACTGCTACTTTGAAGGAAAACGAAATTTCTTATAAAACCTACTTGAGAGTTAAATTATAGAGAAGAGAAGGAAAAGGGGAAAACAGAATGCTATATAGAAATACTAGCAATTGTACATTTCGCACAGTGATAAAAGACTATCAGGATTTAGAGGGTTGTTGAAAAACTTTCGCACTTCCCTTAAACTATTTTTAAAGATTTCAAATTGTTCCATGATAACGGCACTATTGGTTGAATCGCGCGACGGTCAATTTAGTTAAAGCGAGTCAACTATTTGGCTATCTCTATTTATGCTTCTACAATTGTTTCAAATTTTTCCAATTGCCCATGCGTATTGCGTATGTTTCTATTTAACTAATGCTGTGCATTTGCGTATTGGATATAAGATTTTTAAATGTTTGATACGCCATTTTATAAATGTTTGCAGCCACAGAACTTGGTACTCACAGGAGAATTTCCCAATTGCGATGTAAAACTGTGCGATTTTGGTATATCGCGTTACATTAGCGAGCACGCGGATATTCGAGAAATTTTGGGCACACCCGATTATGTCGGTAAGAAATAAGTAACAAGGCGTAAGACCGTAAATAAGAAACAAACAAACAAACAACAGAATAAGAAGGAAAAAAATTAAGAGATGAAATAATCTCACATATATTAATGCTTTAGCTCCAGAAGTATTGAACTACGAACCAATTGGTTTAGCGACTGATATGTGGTCGGTCGGAGTTTTGCTGTACGTGCTTCTGACAGGATGCTCTCCGTTTGGTGGTGACACCAAACAAGAAACATTTTGCAATATTGGACGATGTCGATTAGATTTCCCGGACGATCTATTCGAAGACATCTCCGAGGAAGCTCGCGATCTCATGCGTAAGCTGATGGTTAAAAATCCTAAGTAAGTAATGTCATATAAACCAATATAATGATAATACCAATAGTAAGAGCAAACAGTAAAAGCAACCCTGGAATCCTACACGAATATGTATTTGGTATACTTGAATGTTTTTCCTTCTTTCCAAGTAGGGATAAGTTAACTTGACGAATTGATGTTTAATTTTGAAAAACCATTTTGAAGAATCAAGTTCTTGAAATAGAGAAAAAATTTTCCTTGAAAACTTGAAATTATAATAGAATTACTTTTATAGCGAACGCTTGACGGTCACGGAGTGTCTTCAGCATCCGTGGTTCGCGATGTTTGATGATCCAGCAGTGACTCTGTCATTCTCCAAAAGCAGTGATCTCAGGTCTGAAGAGCAGAGTGAAATCGACGATTCCTTTATATTCAAGTCAGGCCCCAAATCGAGAGAAGTAATAGAAAAATCAAGGACACTGCCGATATCGATTCCAACTAGAAGCAGTGATAACAGCAACAGCCACGGCGTCAACAGTAGTAGTAGTAGTAGTAGTAGTAGTAGTAGTAGTGGTAGCAGTAGTAATAGTAATAGTAGCAACAACAACAGCAGCGGTAATAGCAACGATAATAATAATGAGAATAATAATAATAATAATGAGGAGAATAAATCACCGATAGCTACGATGACTGCAAAGAGAATGGACAATGCCGATCGTAAAGAGGCAAAAATTAATAACAACAACATGACACGAGCAATTTCATCGCACACGGATCATGTCTATACGAAACCAAAGCTAACGAGCAAGACATTGAGATTCGGTTTGAGCCCTGAAAGAAGAGACACTTTTAAGAAAAACATGGAATCACTGGCTGAAAAGTTTTCTGCTGGAACGGAAATTGTAATAATAGAGTCTACATCCGACGTTGAATCCGAGGCTATTGCAGGTAAAGGATAAATCCCTCTCTCTCTCTCTTGTTAGAAAAGTTACGTGTATAATGCAATTTTATTCATCCATCTCTTTCTCGCTTTCTCTCTAGGCGCTGTAAAAAGTCAGAGAAGAGCAACGGCAACTCATACGATGCCTGCAACAACGGGCGATGTATTCAAGTGTACACCGGTCTTCATTCTGGGCGAAGAGCAGCAATGTTGTAGCGACAGCAGTAGCGACAGTGTCTCTGAAATCTCAACCGACAGCTCGAGTGATCGCAGTAGCATCTACAGCGATGACTCCTTGGACTTCATCTTATACGGGAAAAATCAAAGTCGCGCCAATTTCCCGTTTGTTGCGACCGAATCGTTGGATAGATGGGAGCAAAAACAACAGCAACACTACAATATGGCATGGCCCAGAGAATGCAGCGGCATCGTCAGTAAGGCTTTGAGTCGTTTCACTTCGGATAATGTTGGTAGATTCGCAAAAATATCTACACCTACGATTCTTCATGGTAAAAGAAATTTGGAAGCCTTGCGAGAACGAGGGGGCAACTTTGTTGTAATTCGCGAGCCAGTTAGAGCTGGCAGATACACCCGATATAGCGAGGTCCAATGTGAATCGGTACAAGCGAGAATTCGACGGTTTCAGGTGCATGGAGCGTCGTAATTAATCAAACATTTCTTCCCCCAAAAACTTTATCATTTCCTATGGTGATTTATGTTTCTCATGCTCGTACAGAGTTAAAAGATAAGTGGTATACGCGGAAGGAATTAATAAATAAATGACCATTGAAAATAACGAGATAAACATATTTACTGTGTTTTCACAGAGATATAGAGATTTTATCTGTATATATAAATATGTATAAATAGGTTGCTAAGAAAGTAGTTAAAAATTATTCGAAGCAAATTTCAAAAAATTAAAAGCAACATAGAACGAACAAGATCGTTCATATGTTACACTGTAAATAGTAGTGATTAAAATTTGCTTCGAAATAAATAATCATAATCGTCCATTAAAAATAATAGACATAGATCCACCGTTAAATGTTTCTAAAAATGAAGTGTGTTTGTGCGTTTCGGGATAGGGAGACGAAAATGGATGAATTAGATGGGGAAATTAAGAAAAAAATGCTGAAAGGCAAAGTGTTGTATTAATTCTCATTATCAATGCAAACAGACTGACCGTTCATGCTTTTCTATGTTGTGGTGGGGGAGAGGGAGGAGAGATTGTGAAAGAAACAGCAAGTTCTTGCTAATTCTGGGTACGATCTCAAAGTGTACGTATACGTAGAAAAGAAAATTTGCAAATTGAATTGTAAATATTTCATGCTTTTCATAATAAAAATTCATTGACGATGATTGTAATGAATAGTGGGTGTAACATGTATTTACATATGCGAATTGTGATCTCATTCTTCCAACAGCAGAGTGTGAATTGATAGAAAGAAGAAAAAAACGTGAAATATTCTTTCAACCATAGCAGAGTAATCATTTTAAATTATTCGTTAATAGTATTTAAGGAAAACTGATAGTAATTTATTATGCGAAATCTTTACACGTGCCTTCGATAAAAAGAAAAATTGATAAATAAAGAGAAATTTATTAAAATTAATAGTAATGTATTCACACAGAAAACAGAAATCAATATAAAGAGATGGATTTGTGAAGTGATGCTAGTTAGTGAAGTTAATTGAAAGGATTAGTGTTTTCCCTGTGAGAGTTTTCGATTAATATTGAACACCTCTTTAAAACTGTGATTATTAATATTATATTGAGATTTACTTTGTATAAAATCTTGAAATATTTTCACTTAAGGCAATTAATTTAATCGAGTACAAAGAAAATATTATTTGTCATTTATTACTTGTAAGAAATTGCTTGAAAAGTTTAAATCTGTAATTAATAAAATTAATTAATTGCATATGCCGAAATGTGTAAAAGAGTAAGTAAATTAATAAGTAGGTAAGTAAGTAAGTAAGAGTGAGTGAATGAGCTTAAGTAAGCAAGTAAGCAAGCGAGTATGACGAATGAAAGAGTATTTTGACTGTTGCAACAATTTCTAATCTGTGAATTTTTCAGTCAACTAAATTATAAATAAATAATATCTCTTTTGTAGTTAGTCTTAATTACAAAGTAAAAATTGGCAAGGATCTTTAATATATTGAAAGAATTTTTTGTCTATTTATTCGTTTAATGAATTTTAGACGATAGATGATAAATATTGTCAAGTTTAATTATGGTGCAAAAAAAGATTATCCATTTAATTAATATCCTTCCTAGTCATTAATCATAAATGTATACGCGTGTAATAATGTATTTTGTAATACAGCAATAGAGAGGGAGAGAGAGAGAGAGAGAGAGAAAACGAAAGAGAGTGATAAAGATTATAAGTTCAACGATAGCACACTTTTTCTTTTCCATTTATTTAGAAAAATTCTTTTTCATTGCTTGATTTGAGACTTGAAGTAAACGAAAAAACTTTCTCACAGACGCACATGCACATATATGAATATAATATAAATTAAAATAAAGAAAGACTTGCATATAGATATGTAGTTTTGCTCGACGTCAAAATTGCAAACAGTTACAAAGGACACTAATGCTTGTAACATTTTATTTATTACTTATTATTTATTTATACAGGGTGTCCAGAGAAAAGCGCATCCCCGGTTAAGGGGTGATTCTTGAGATTAAACCGAATGATAAAAGTGCTTTACTACCGTCTTTTTATCCAGAGCTTCATATTTACGAGATATTCTATAATAAAATTACTATTAGTTAGATAAAGAGACAATGAATTGATTGAATTGAGTTAGCACACCATCTCTATCTCACTGTCTTGCGCAATATACAAGGTGTAACAATAACACTGGAAAAAGCTTTTAAATGGTTATAGGGGAGGTAATTTTAAAACCATTCTTCATTTATCACTATTTCAATCTTAAGCTCAGTTTTCAAGATATTCAATAATGAAGATAGTCTGCCAGTTAAATCTGTGTTACTAGTGCTACCTTGATCACCAAGTATCTTGAAAAGTAAGTCTTAAATTTTTTCCAGGGTTATTGTTATAAATATATATATATATATATATATATATATATATGTGGAAAGAGAAAGAGAGTATCTCTATATAATTGTATAAATCATATAGAATAAATAAGATTTGATGTAAATATTACTCCTATGTCGTTGTACTAATTTTAATACATTGCAAAAATAAATACGTATAATTTGAATATCAATTAATTATCTCTCTTAAAATTATGTTGTTTCAGTAATAAAAATTATTTTTGGCAATTCTACCGGAAGGAAAGCAAGTTGAAACTGAAAGTACGCGTGGTAGTGTGCATTTGCGAAAAAAAAGGAGAAAAATCTCTTGTCATTTGGAGGATGCAATATCGAAAAGAGCATTAAAGTCAACAATGACGTACGGCGATGTAAATTTTTAGGACATTGTCCAAATAAGTTGGAAAAAAGAAGAAAAAGATTCAAAGTTCCTTGGCAAGGTCAATATCAAAGTTGTCTCTCGAAGATGATTCTGCTTGCGCCTTTTTTAATGAGATTCATGATAAAGAGTTGAAAGAGTTGAAAGAGTGGGAGGAGGGGTGGGGAGGATGGAAAAAACGAAAGAACGCGCGCGAGGAGAGAACGCAGAGTTCTCGAGGACCAATTCACATCCAAGATCATCGTGTAGAGTAGTTTCGAGCAACTATATGGTTGGCAGTTCGAAAGTCGCCTTTGAACCAAAACCTTGACCGTTTTCACTGCTGTTCAATATTCGTGATGAATAGTAGAGTGATTGGTAGTTGAAAGAAAAGAAAAAGAAAAAAGATCATTGTCTAGTATTTCGTTGTATCGTAGAGACGGTTTGATACGAGTGACGATTTCTCTCTCTCTCTCTCTCTCTCTCTCTCTACCATCAGCTTTCTTCTAGATTAATGATTAAAAGGACAATACGTGAAAAGTATTCAGATACGTGGATTGTGAGTGCAATGTGTGTATACGGTCAATTATCGTAAAGGAAGAAAAAAAAAAAAAAGAAAAAGGATGAATCATTTGTTTAAATGGGGGTAATGCTTATAGGTAAAAGATGATAAGTGGAGTGATCGAAGAGCATTGCTCATTATTAATTGAAAAAACGTACTATCCCGTTTTATCCGAATCATGTCGAGTAAAATTGGGAAAGGAGATTTGCAGGAGCGCTCGCAGCCAAAGGTAGCCAAAGAGCGTAGTGGTAAATTAAATAGTGAGATGAGTGAGAAAAATAAGGAGGAAGAAGAGGAGGAGGAGGAGGAGGAGGAGGAGGAGGAGGAAGACGGTTCGTTAGGAAAAGACCGCGAGGAAAGATGCAAGGGGGGAAAATGCAGAGTCCTGTGGAGTGAAAAACACGTTAAAGAGGGCTTGGTGCTGGTCCAGGAAGCACAACTTGCCAGAGTAGTCAAGAGGGGAGCTATTTCGGAACATTATGAAATTGATTCGATTCCTTTTGCCAGGTGAGAGATTTTCCTTTTTGCAGAAAAAAAAAAGAAAAAGAAAAAAAAAAAAAGGAGCGGTAATTCGTCAAGTGGAAGAATAGTCATAAGGAATTGAAGGATCGAAGATACTTGCGTTGAATAAATAAGAAAAGGATACTGAAAAGAGTGAGAGCAGTGCGAGGATAGCCTTGCAATCTGAAAGACGCCTGCCTTGCTGCTCTCTGCTCCTTTTGCCGCACCACGCCGCGCATCATCGACCTACGACGTTGCACTACGTCGCGTTTTCTCGACGACAAGGTCGAAGCTTTCAAAAGTTTCAAGTCGAAGAATACACGCGTTAGAGTTATTTGTAAGATTTTTAGGAAAGGGGATTTATATTGACATATATAAATAAATGAAGCAAATAGTTTAAATCCATGTTTTAAGCAAGGAATTTGAATGAAAGGAGTAAAATTTTCAGCGGACAATGGGCAAAGGTGTATCGCTGTCGATCTCGCACGAGCGGTACGGTATACGCAGCAAAGTATTCCTCAAGGATCAGATTCAATACGGATTGCAGTGCTGAATTGAGACATGAGATCGCTCTGCTTTCACTTTGCTCCCAGTCCCCGCGTGTCATCAAATTGCACGATGTATACGAAACACCGAAAGAGATTATTCTAGTGATGGAATAGTAAGTAAGGGGATAATAGGTTTGAGAATAAGCAGGATGGTTACAGGCGTAATTGTTGTTTGCACTCGTTGTACAGTGCTCCCGGTGGTGATCTGCAGACTCTCATCGATGGAGATCTGGTGCCACTGGAAGGTGACGTTGTACATTTCGTGAGGCAGTTAGCGGAAGGTCTTGCCTATCTTCACGAAAGAAATATCGCCCATTTGGACATCAAGGTAAGTTCGAGCCATAAAAGGCCGAGAAGAAACTTGTCGCGTTTTTCACGCATATCCGGATCTCAGAGCGGAGCTTGCACCTACTGCCATTAAGTTTTCTTTTCGTCTCTACCATTCTGTTTCTTTTTCCCTTCCTTCCTCTTATTATTCCTACCTATTTCTATTGTATTTGGCATTGGTCTCTGAAACGTCAGTGATTTCGCCCGTGGTGCGTACGATACTGTTTTGTACCTGTGCGCGCCTTATAGGGCAATCCAATCCAATTTACGTGGACTTGAAATAGAAATGGTGTGTTCTAGAGAGCTGAATTGTAGAAAAATCATTGGAAAATTTGATATTGCTTGGCTTTGCGCGAAAATGTACAATTTGCTCTCCCATGAGGATTAGGTAGAAAAACGAAAGTGGAAGAGCAAGGACCAACGCGAGAAAGAAAAGTCGATGGAAAAGCTTCTCTAAGGAAATAAGAGTGAAGGAAGAGAATAGAAAAGACAACTGTTGCTTTAAAAAATGACACCGCGATACGATTCGAGTAGCTAATAATTCTATATTGTTTTGTATCTTGTATTGTAATTGTATTTGGGTACATGTACTGCTTCTTTACGCAGCATTGCTCTATACCCTTTCTTCTTCCTCTCCATATCTACATTTGTGCTCATAAATGATCGTGCGAATGATCTCTGCCTTCGCATTCCTCTATTTCGCTCTCTTCGTCATCTAACTGTGGGATCCCCAGTTGCATTGAGAAAAATCCTTATATTTTTGTAAATCGGAAAGATCTGAAATCCTACTTAAGAAGAAGTATGCTTTATTTTTATGGAACTGGAAACTATTCGATTTCTAATTGCATATGTGCGAGTACATGATCAATTTTATACATAATTCATCATTTGCGAGAATTTATAAAGAGGATTGAAATCTGATTAGATGACCGGACACGTAACGCGTGGGAAGTAAGTGAGCTGTGTTGTATTTTTTAGGCAAAGACCATCGCGATCAAGAATCAATATGATTCAGAAATTATTCAGTATTATCATTGAAAATGTTCAAATTATCCTCTCTCTCTCTCTCTCTCTCTCTCTCTCTCTCTCTGTGTGTGTGCATGTGTGTATGCTCAGGACGTGTGCATGTTAGAGGGGAAAGAGTGATTATCCGGAGACTTGAGTTTCATGATTGAGGGAAGCCTTAAACGTAAATACGTGGGGAGGCACGTTTCGCGCACAGTGATATACGGCGAAACTTTAAGAGTTTACGCGGTTGCATAGAGGGGATGGGTGATTATTCCAAGAGAATTTTTCATTAATTGAAAAGAGACATGGTGTGTGTGTGTGTGTGTGTGTACATTTTTAATAGTGACATTTTTATTGAAAATCTAATCAACTACTTCCTTAAAGCTGTTAATGTGTATATATTAATTAATAATTCAATATTAATGATGTAAAATTTTCAGCCACAAAATTTGGTAATGATGGGTAACTTTCCTGATTGCGATGTGAAATTATGTGATTTTGAAATCTCGAGAGTAGTACTGGAAGGTGCTGAAGTTCGAGAAATTCTTGGAACACCAGATTACGTAGGTGAGAGCTCCTTAGACGTAGAAAAGTATTTTTATTATGAGTAACTATCAATTAAAAAGAAATTCAAATAATTATACATTTTCAACTATCGGCTAAAATTACAAATAAATTTCTATATGCGCGTGTATATATCTTCTCCATATTTATTGCTTTTAGCACCTGAAATTCTTCATTACGAGCCTATAACTTTGGCTACGGACATGTGGTGAGTGAAAAATCCGAAAGTGTAGTCTAACGCGACTAGCGAAATCTATAGATTACACGTGCATAATCTAATTGCTATACTTTCCACCCGTTGCTCTATTCGTCGTTAGGTCATTGGGAGTAACGACTTATGTCCTGTTAACTGGTTTCTCTCCTTTCGGCGGTGACACCGATCAGGAAACTTTTCAAAATATATCTTTAGGCGTGATTGACTTTCCCGAAGAACTATTTGAAGATGTGTCACCGCAGGCAAAAGATTTTGTAGCTAAGCTTTTGGTGCGCAATCCCAGGTGAGGGAAGCTACTATTTCTTCTCATTTCACTTTCAGCGAATAACTCAACGGGTGTTTGTTTGCGCAATTGCAGCGAGCGAATGACAGCGAAGCAGAGCCTTCGTCATGACTGGTTGCGAGGAGCGCCGACTCAAGCCTCGCCCCATCTTCGCAGATATTTATCGAAATCTAGAGAAGTCCTACTGGAGCGCGTAGTGAGCAAAGAAAACTTGAGGAGAGTCGCCCTTCTCAGTCAAACTGCCAGCCAAGCAAATCTCTTTAACGAAAATTGTAGAGAAGAGGGATTGCAGGACTGCTCGCAATTGAGCCAAAGTGAAATGTGTTTGAACAATTGTTTGGCCGAGAGCAGATCAAGCCTGGTCAGCAGCGAGGGTCTCCCTAGCTCGGCGGATTCTCAAGCCAGTCTCAATTCGTCCAGAACTAGTTTAAGCTGTGGTAGCCAGCAGAGTCACTTGTTGAACAAGGAGCAGACTCAAGGCTTGCTGAACCGAGCTTCGAGTCGATCACAGGCGAATTTAAATCATAATCACTTGACTCGTGGACTACTGTCGAGAATACGTAGTTTGAACCTTATTCAATCTCACAATTGTTTACTCAACAGTAATTCCCAGGTGGCAATGCAATTTGCAAATTGTAAAGAGAACGCAACGATTAACCCATTGATAAGTAGGTCCCGCGAAAAACTCTATGGTTTGAAGTCTTTGTCGAAATCCCAGGGTGTCTTGGACATATATAGGAGCCTGGAGTGCTTGAAACGTAAGACAAATTATCGACATGGTACTACTGGCAAGACACAGCCGCCTCCGTCGCAACTGGAAGACACCGCACTTTCCAACGACTCGTCGTCTAGCGAAGAACGGGAGCAAATGTCGAAAAAGAAAGATTTATTCAACGAGGATGGAGGGTGCTGCGCTGTGAGAGCAGCGTCCGAAGAAAATCTGGATTCTCTCAAGTCGATCGACTCGGATACCTTGACCGAAGACTCGGATAAGAGCGATCGTCCCTGCGATAGAGAACGTAAAAGTTCCAATGCCTCGAGTCGCCCCTCCAATAATTCAGCAAGTTCCGATGAGAAGGAAGATCGGGCTACAGAGTCCGAAACGGAGGAACCCAAGTACACCGTTGCTCAATTAGTCTTAGCATTCAATAAACATCAAGAATTCGCCTCTAGGACATGCTTGGAAGCAATCATGAGCGAGAAAAGGATCAACGAAGTGACATTTCCCACTGGACCGAAAGCCCTGAGACTCTTCATTCCAGATATAGACATTTCCGTTTCTGAAAGATCCGCTGCTGCCGTTCGTAGAAAAACGAGCTACGAACCAAGGAAAAACTGGGAAGAACTGAGAAATAGAGATGAACAGCCGAACGAAGGCCCACCTTCTCCTCCCCCTCCTCCTCCTCCTCCTCCTCCTCCTCCTCCTCCTCCTCCTCCTCCTCCTCCTCCTCCTCCTCCTCCATTCAATGTTTGCAACAGCCTTTTTCCGGTCAACGGAGCCAACAACTTTCTTAGCAAGGGATTTAATCAAGTTGCGTCCAACAATCAGCCTCTAAATTATTTCGAAGACGAACCAATCGATGCTTGGTCGCTGACACACGCCACGCGGGACGAGCAACTGTTCATCAGAGACGAGAAAAACTTTACGAGAAAAAAACTTGACACGGCGATCAATGAAAAGTATAAGCTGTGCGTGATGGGAGCAAAGCTCAATAATGTTCATCGAACGAGCACGCAACGAGCAGAGAAAGCAAAAGAGAGGATCATCGCTGAGAATCGCTCGATGGCCAATAAAGCACCGAATGATTCCACTTGCTCAAAGTTAATCACAGCCACCGACGACACGAGTAAAAGCAAGAAAGAGGGAAAGCTGCCGATTGACGCTAATAGCCCGGCTGCTGTTGATCCCGATAGAAAACCTCACAAGGGGAACTGCTCCGCGAAGGAAAATGCAGTAAACTTGAAGGACATTTTACAAAGAGTGGATAACTTTCAAAATACACCGAAACAAAATATAGAGAAATTAAAAAAGAGAACCTCGATCACGAAAATTATCCTCAACGATAATATGATGTATGAAAACCTTGACTCGACGGATACCGAAAACGCAAAGTGCACCGATGGCAGTTCATTTTGCCATAATACCGAGGATGATGATCCGCCTCCGATCAATGATTTCTTGCCTGAGAATAAGTTTAATTTAGGAGTTTCGGCAACGTCATTCGTGAGGTCATCCTCAATGTCAAGTGACAGCAGTTGTCCAACTCCATCCAGTGTACATTCTGACGTGGGCGTAACATGGGAAGGTGCTCGGAATAACAAAAAGTTGCACAAGACTTTGGAAAAGGAAGATTCTTACAAGGTCACGAAGAAGTTAAATAGAGATCAATCAAAACAAAGTACGGAGGATAAAAAATTCTGGGGTAGAATCTGCACTGGATCCTACACTAGGGCCATGGAAAAGTTTAATGGGAAAAATACAGATGACAGTAAAAAGCCTATAAGCTTACACGCAATATCGCATTCGGTCGATAAAAGCAGTAAAAAAATGCCTACCGCGCGTGCTTAAAATGTATCAAGTTCAATTACAAATTGAAACAGATTGTACTGGACTTTCTGAATTGTATCAATTTTAAAGATTCGCTTTTCTTTCACATTAATTTAAATCTTTAAAGGAAAATTCCAAAGTTAAGATCAACGCTTAATTCATAGACGAAGAAAGGGAGTTTCACATATTACATTAATAAATAAATAAAACGAACAAGGTAACTTAACTATATTTCACATAAGAAAAGAAACGTGTATCCTTTCGTCTGTCGATCTCCGTCTAATTTTTCTCACTTGCCTTGCTTTGTAAAAGAGATCAAGCCAAGCATTTATTTGATCGACAAAAACGCTCGTCTCCCACCGACTGTCTGTCAAATACATGTATATAATGTGTACTAATATGGTGGGGCAAGTATTAAGAAAAACTACAAAAGAATTAAAAAAGAAAGAAAGAAAAAATGGGGAAGAAGGAACACACACGGGTTTTTGAACGACAAAAATTGAAAAATAACTACAATACTTACTTTGTCTGTTAACTCGATAATAAAGAAAATGTTTTCATATAGTAAATACATACGCGCGTTAGTATATTTAAAAGAAGAAAGTAAATAAGACAAAGTGTTCCTTCTGTCAGTTCAACTGACACTTGGTTAGTCGTGTTAACAATAATTTGACTTAATATTTTATGAAAATAGAGAGAAATGCATCGCGTACTAAGCAAATAATTAATAAAGAAGAAACACTTTCTTCCAATTATATACGTTACAGATTATTTCTTGTTATACATACATGATTATTTTTGTTTTCATTTTTTACAGACTATTTTTCACGTGAACCATCATTTTTTTACAATATATTATAATATAAATACTCTATGGCAATATATCAAGTGAAAATCAAAAAAATAAATAGAAATTAATAAAATTGTCCAATAACTAATGAAAATAAAAATACTTACACATAAAAGTATTAAATAACAACAATAAAGTATACGTATATATCTTAATTAGCAGCTTAAACATTCCAATATTCTAAATTAAGAGCTTAATTTAATAAAAGAATTTTGTCTTCAATCAAATTTATTGTGTTGTACCTTTAGAATCTAATTAATTCCTTTTAATCTCTTCTCTCTCTCTCTCTCTCTCACTCTCTCCCTCCCAATGTTTCCTACGCAGGAGTCCACGCGCAAGCGTAAGTACACGTACACTCCAATCACTTTTCACTCGTAATAAAATTAATTTTTCTTTTTTTATTATAAAAAAAATAAGTCACAACAATAGCAGCATATTATTTAATGATATCCCGTATATATAATAATGTATCATTATTATACAGAATGTAATTTGGAATTTAGGAATTAATCATTCCCACCTACTTTTCCTGATCCTTTTTCGTTCACCTTTCTCTATCGTTCCTGATTTCGAAGAGTCGAATGGCGATGTTACACTATTTTGGCTGGAACCTGGTTCACTGTCCAATTTCAGTGGTAATGGCGGCGGCGGTGGCATTATTACCGATGCTGGTGTAATAGTTTGTTCCCAAGTATGATCCGACGATGCGCGAAACTGATAAAGAAAGAGATATAGAAAAACAAAAACAAAAACAAAAACAAAAACAAAAAAACAGAAAACGAGAAACACGTTAAAAAGGAAAAGTTTAATTAAATGCCACGATTACTATTTTAACATACTTGAGAATTGTATTGGCTTCGGAAAGCAGCTTTCATAGCGGAAAGTCTATCGCTGCCAGGGCCATGTCTTTCTAATTTCTTCACAACTTCGCTTATATCTTTCGCCCCTTGCGAAGAGGAAACGCCGCCCTTTAAGGATGAACATAATGGAGGAAAAATAGCGAACGACGAAAGGAATAATTTTGAAAAGTTTCCAATTCATAGGGTTCTTTACTCACCGAATTCACCGTAGTACTTTGTCTACCTCTAAATCCAAGACCAGCCCCTCCAACATTGAGGCTCTTCCCTTTACCACCTTTGAATCGAGATTTTCTGAACCAAGAACTTTGCATTGCTAAATCCATTAAGCTTTTCGGTACATCTTGATTTGCACCCTCCAAATTCCTCACTAAATGTCCGGCAAATTCTTTATCCTTGTCCGTCACTAAAGTATACGCGGTACCTTTTTCACCGGCTCGACCTGTTCTTCCTATTCTATGCGTATGCGTATCAATATCACGGGCGACATCATAATTTACGACTGTTTTGATATGTGGAATATCCAGGCCCCGAGCTAAAAGTACGACAATTTACTCTTTTCACCAGTCTTTAGGGAAATTTAAAACAAAACATTTTAAACACCGAGAAATGTACTCACCAGCTACATCCGTAGCAACCAAGGTACTGACTTCTTTTCTTTTAAAAGCCGTTATCACTTTATTTCTTTCGATTTGATCCATATCGCCATGCAAGAGTAACACATCAAATTCTTTAAGTTTCAAGTTATTTGCAAGTTCTTCGGCATTCAACTATAAAAGTGAAACACGATCAAGCAATCAGGCTCGATACCGTGGATATTGGCTTAATAACTCTTACCTTTTTTGTTACGAAAATTAACAAGCTTCCATTACTCAGAAACTCCACTAAATTATGTAAGAGCCATTTCCATTTGCAGGCCGGATTATTGTGAAAGATGACATGCTGCGTAACATCTGTATTAGCCTCTCCTACATCCCCTTGAACTATCCTAATTGGATCTGTTAGAATGTCCCTTGCAAGTTTTTCAATTCTCTTTTTAAATGTTGCACTAAAAAGTAATGTCTGCCTATCTGGCCTCACGTGATCACAGATCGATCTGACTTGAGGCTCAAAACCCATGTCGAACATCCTATCCGCTTCGTCCAGTACCAAAAATGTTACTCTAGATAAATTTGTTGCTTTCATTTTAACTAAATCTATCATTCTACCAGGGGTAGCGACTACGATCTCTGCACCTCCTTCGAGTGCTTTACTCTGCTCCCATTTACTTCCTCCTCCATAACAACAACACACTTGAATGTTATAAACCTTGCCGAACTTTTTTGCCTCTTGATAAATTTGCTGAGACAGCTCTCTAGTTGGTGCTAAAATAAGGCCAATAGGACCATCGCCTGGCTGTAGTTCCTTCTGATCCATTATATGCACTAACATTGGCCAAATAAATGCAGCAGTTTTCCCACTACCCGTTTTAGCTATCCCTATAATATCCCTTCCACTCAGTGCAGCAGGTACAGCCTGCGCTTGTATCGGCGTGGGTTGCGTGTACTCATTTTTACAGATTGCTTTAATGAGAGGGTCATCAAAACCAAAATGCCCAAAGCTCGTAACAGGATTTGGCGGAGAAGGCCCCGAGACCTTAATTCCTAAAGTCTTCTTAAGATCATCGACTTGCTGCTTTCCTAAATTAGCGATCTCTTCATGGACATTATAAAAATTTCTCTCAAATGGTTCATACTCAATTTCGTTATGATTAATCGAAGGTAATGGATCGATGTCTTTCTTCTTTGGTGGCGCTATTGGGTTCCCATCATCATCGTACTCAATCTCTTGGTCCGAATCTTCTTGTTGAAGGCCGGCGGTTGGATTTTCTTCCATGTACCTATAATAACTTTCTTCGTCGTCCTCACCATCGATATCCGCTCTAAAGCCTTTTGACTTGTCTTCTTTGCGTTCCTCCTCAGCCACTTGAGCTTCATAACTGTTTTTCCTGACCTCCGCATCAATCCCGGCCATAAAAGCATCCAGGGGATCCTCTTCGCTGTCGCTGTCTTCTTTCCGCGGTGCTTTTTGCTTTTGCATCAACTCAAATGTAGGGGATCCTGGTGCAGGTATATATTCCAACGACGAAGTGGCCGGTTCATCGTCGTCTTCAAAATATTCTTCTTCCGTTTTGCTACGTTTCTTTGGCATGCCCCAGCAAGCGGAAAGAGCATTTTCAGTTATAGAGTTCATGGTATGATACCCTTGTTTACTCAATGAAGAATTGGGCGAAGGCGGTGGTATATTGGATCCAGTACGTTTTCCTCCTGTCATTTGAAATCCAGCGAAACCAAAGCCTTTTGGTTTATTACCACTTCCACGATGATAACTCATTTTCAAAATATTCCTTCTACAAATAAGTTCTCATGCTATTAATATACATTATGAAATTAACTTACATTATTTGACATTATTAAATTAAAGAAAAACATAACCCTTGGAATAACACGCGAAAACAAAATTATAAATGAAAATAAATAGTTCTCTTGCACAGAGTTATTCGTGAAAATGGTACTCAACAGTATTTTGTATATTTATTAACTTGACAAATATATAAATTTATATGAAGAGCTAAGCAGAAAATTGTTCTTCTACCTTTGCTTTCTATTAACATTATTTAATAGATTTAATGTAGTTACATACCTCTTTTCCGATTATGTATGCACAAATTTATAATAGCTCATTACAATTGAGTTCACTAGGTGTTTAATTTGATATATAATTGAGGATATTTTATTTAAAACTTTAAACCTTATACATCATTTCGTACTAATGAAAACTATAATGATGCATGCTGCCAGTGTATTGTGTATGACAGTATAGACACTACAGACTATAGACTATAGATAGTTATAGTTATAGTTATAGTAGTTCTCGTCCGTTTACTCTTGGAAATAGTAAAGTTATTAATTGATGAAAAATGAGTAAAAATAAAAGTAACGAGACTATCATTAATAATGTTAAATATGCATGAGAAATGCATTTGAAAGAAATACTTTCAAAGCATGTCTAAAAAGCTTATCGATCGACAACTAAGAGTTATCGACACCAGCCGCCTTGCTGTATGCCCTTTACTGGTAAAATCAGTCGCTGTTCATCACCCTTTTTATTAATTTTTTTTTGTCCACAATTAGCCTTCAGTAGGTACATTGAAGGGTAGGAAAAGTCACGCGTGAGAGACTCATTTTACCGATAGATCATTCACCGGAGACAGATCCTTGCGCGTGAACAATAAATTGTAAAAAAATTGTGTACACCTATAAATTGTCCATCTATATGCTATTAGCAAAATATAATTCTAGAGGCCGTATATAATAAATAGATTTTATAATTAAACGCAATCGTTATATACGTAAAATGTATTAATTTTAATAAAACCAAGTACTATAAATGATATGTTGTCCATTTAGGGTGATATTAAGGGAGCTCTATCCAAAATATAGAAAATATGCACAAAATCTATTTTATCTAGCCTGAGAGTATTAAGTTATATTTTATACATAGGTACGCACAAAGTTACTCATCGACAAGTTATAAAGAGATACGCGTGATATTTCTTTTGGGAGAGGAGAATGCAAAAACATATGCGCAGCATAAAAAGATATAAAATCTATCTAATACGAGAAAACTTGTTACTCTTACTAAAGTAAAAGATCTAGAAATACAAACTAAGATACATAAATGTGTATTTATAACATAAAAATAAAATAAAGCTTCTTACACATGTAATTAAATAATTTTATTGTCCACCAGCTGTGTATTAAAATGGAGTTTCTGTTGTGCCGAACAAGAAAGATTCATGTTCATTATGAAATTAGTTAAGTGGAGAAATGAGAGAACTCCTTTTTATTATTAATACCTTTCTTACAGGTTTGCAATTATTATAGACATTATAATTAATATATCACATATGTGTATAAAAATGTGTTTGCATGAGGGGGTAGGGTAGATTTGTACATCTTCAAAAAAAATATACATTTTCGATATTAAAAATAATTATTAATCTAGGTGCTAGGGCCTAGTTCAGGTGTAAATAATCGATGACGCAAGTAATACTTAATATTCTGATAATAGTTTATTTTACACACTTACTTGACCTCTATACACAACTATACAACGATAAAAATGAAAATTGGCCTATCAATTTATCACGAAATCCATTGTTGATATTGATTTTTGAGAGAAGTGCCCCCAATGAACAAATAATCGATTCTTTCTTTTTTGTCTAATCCGGCATGAAAACATTGATTTTGAGATGACGTTGAAAAATGACGGGAAATCTTTTTGATCAATTGTCCTGAAAATATATTGTATCCTTTCTGAAGGGAAACACGTTTGTGATAGGAGGGGGTATTAGAATATAACCGTTTACATATACAATGTAACATAAATGTAATCATTCCTTTCCTTTTTCATAACACGAATGCAAACAACACTGCTCAGTAATGTTTGGAATTGCTCAAAGTTTTCCTAAGAGTACTTGCGGAATAATATATAATACTCTCGCTGAAACCGATTAATTCCAATTTACTGTTTGTGCACTGATTATCCTAAAATTAATGCCATTTCAGTAGGACGAAAATATGGCGAAACAATAAATCTATATCTATATTTTTGTACATTAAAAATCGTATACGTTCGTAGTAATACACTGACGAGACTGTCTATCATTAGGTTTATTTATTTATGTTATTACCATTAATTTTATCTAAAACACTACCGTAAATTCGTATATGTATAACTAGAATAATCGACCTTGGCTGCCGTTTGTGATGAAAATCGCTTAATTTTTCTGCGATATCGCATTACGGGTGTTACTGAGAAAAACACATTCATTCATGTAATATCACAATGTCCAAGTGCATACTCGCCTTAAATTTTCTCTTTTTTTTTCTTTTTTTCTCTTGAATGCAATTATGTATCGTTTAAACATTCGTTACATACTTATCATTTTATATTAGTAGACGCATTAAATTATTTACAAAACTTACGACTCGTGATGAGAGCAACGAAGAACTCGAAATTATACATTACTGTGTTTACTAGAGGATTAATTAAAAATATAAGACGAGTGGGTGGATGAATGCTAACTCTTTGTTTTATTTCTCTCCCAATCAGCATTATTAAAGTAAGCAAGCAATTCTTTAAAAAGAATGGACCACCGTCCATCCAATATTTATCATAGTTTCTTTTTTCTTTTTTTTCTTTATGTCACTATTTATAGGTATGTATTTATATAATTGTTTAAGGTGTAACTAAGATCTTTACAATGGAATAAAGAAAAAATATTTCGATAGTTTTTATTATTTTCAATGTTTGTTGAGATGTAAAAATCTTTGTATATCATTTAAGAGGGACGAGATTGTACGAATATATATAAATAGAAGATTTATATATATTTGTACACATGGTCCGTTTCTTGTTATTAGCATTTGCTTGCATAATCTTTTATATATGTAAGTGTAGATATTTCGATTCTCCTAGATTTACCATGATATTTTTTAATGAATTAATGAAACTTTATTGTAAATCCTGGGTTTCCTTTTATAGGCACATTTCAAATAATGCGAATAAATGATTCTGGTTTATTTGTTTCACTTTTTTAAGCGTGCTTTTATGACATTTTACGAAAAACAGTTGTAAGCAAGAAATAAAAGCAACCGAGTGACAGACTACAAAAGAGATTTATAAATGAATTTTAAATGCCTAGAATAATTCTAGAAAATCAATATAATACTAAAAAATTATTCGCTTAAAGAATTTCTTTTTAGGCTGTCTCTGAATAAAAAGAAATTGAATTTATCATGAACAACGTTAATGATTATATAATGATGAGATAACTATGGTGCTCAAAGAGATGAGATGATGTAACGACGACAATGATATTAAGAATAAGTAAGAATGAATATATCTGCGCCACGTCAATTTCTTTCTTCTATTTACAATACCACGTACACACACATACACACACGCGCGCACGCACGCACGCACACACACGTGTGTACATATATACGGAGTATTCCAAACTGATGCATTTTTTTTAAGACGATTACTCCCGAGGATAACTTTGAATAAATCGAAAAATTCTTTACCACTTTTCGATTCAGAGTTTAGCTTATATATATATATATATAAGAAATTAAATAATTAGTGTACTATTAATTGTGTGTGTACACAGCGGCGACAGAGTGGTTTTATCTTATTTGAATCGTATGTCTGCCTCTGTCTAACTAATATAGTAAATTTATTATTGATATCTTGAAAACTGAAAGATCCAAATCGAAAAATGATCAAATAATTTTCGACTAGACTTACCACTAGAAATAATTCCCTTAAAGAAAGTGCACAGGTATTGGGAAACCTTGTATAAGATATCACACTCTTGTCGTATACTTTTTGTTAGATATTATTATCGCTTGCGATTCTTATTTTCGTATTCGTTTTTCCTATTCATCCCATTAAATTTTATAGGAAGAATGGACTCTCTTTTCTTCTCATTCATTCACTCACTCACTCACTCACTCACTCATTCACTCTCCCTTCCTCTTTCTCTCTCTCTCTCTCTTTCTCTTTCTCTCAGTCTCCTCTACGTATTTATTAAATTAATAGGAAGCATGAAACGCACGCGCTCGTATGTACAAAAATATTGCACTGACGTGTGATTATCAAAAATGAAATTAAAATGTTACTGTTATAAGAACGTACAATTAATATAACTATTAGGACAATTTAATATTAAGAAAATAATGAAACAAATTTAATTGAAAAGAAAGATAGTTTGAATATGCTTTCTCGAATAAGATCTTATCACTGATTTGTTAAAATCAGTTTATTTTTTGTATTTTGTTATTTTTAAATAATATCATGTGGTACACAGAAATATAAAAAAATTCGAGTGTACTGTAAAGTGTGGTCCATTCTTCCTGACACTTTAATTTATTATACGAATCCACATTTTTAATGGAATAGTAGTGCTTTCCTTTACTCTCTTTCTTGCTCTCTCCTCCCTCTCTCTTTCTCTATCTTGAAAATATCCTACTTTGACAATAAATCATCAATTGATTTGATCATATGAATGAATTTAGGAATCTACACAAGTAGGATATTTCAAGTATTGTCATCGTAAAGAAACATTAAGAAATATTGAATTTCTTTTCTTCTTTCTTATAACGGTAACGTTTTGGAAAAAAATTTAAACTAGAAAGGTTTCTTCACACGCTTCTCTCACACGGAGATTTTCTTTGATCTTTCAATTGAATAATAATTTGAAAGAATCTCTAAAGAGTGAAATTGTATTGACAGGGATCAACAAGTGTAGCAGAGAGATTTGCATAAAGTTGGAGAATTAGTCAGTTATATGGGAATGAGGAGGAAGGGGGGAATTGGCTGTGGAAAAAAATTATATTTTCATTAAATCTTGATGCTGTATAAAATTTGTTCATAAAAAATCAGTTTTTCAGATAATTTTATAATATAGGAGATGACGAGTTTGATTGGAAATAGTGGTTTCCTCGAGTCAGCTGATAGAAATATAGAAGGATGGATGGATGGATCGATGGATGGATGAATAGATAGATAGATAGATGAATAGATAAATAGGGTGGTAGAGGTATGAGATCGATTGCTCGAATCAAGAGCAGAGCAGAGATGATTATTCGTATGTCATACTTGATTCACAGTTTGACCCAAGTGGAATCTAGTTGTAAGATGAAAGAGTCGCGAGTTGTTGCTGTTGTTGAAGCATTATTGGTGGTGTTAAGTGATGATGTTCGATCGATCAGTAGACAGAGCTATATTCCATGTCGTGAGCGTATTGCGGTGGTCCTGGAGGTGGTGGTGGTGGTTGCGGGCTGTACTGCTGCGAGGCGTCGGAAGCTCGACGCCTAAGGGCTGCGATGCTGTGCGCGCCTCTCCAGTCAGAGGCCTCGGCTGCTGCATTTACTTCGGCAGCAACACAGGAAACGCTGCCACCGCCGGCACCACCGCCTCCTCCGGCAGCTCCAGCACCGCTACCGCTACCGGAAGTCGTACCGGGTGAGCCTTGCCCACCGCAGTTTAGTCCCGAGGCCAATCCTCCTCCTCCTCCTCCTGCTCCACCTCCTCCGCCGCCACCTCCGCCGCCACCATTTCCCCCTCCCCCTCCAGCGCCTCCTCCTCCTCCTCCACCACCACCACCACCACCACCACCACCACCACCAACACCTAGAGAGGATGCTCCCGGCGGTGAACCGCGAGACGCCGAAACATGGACGCCTCCTAAAAAATTAGAAAATCACCCGGGATCGTCAATATTTATTTATTATGCTTATACTTATATGCAATGTCAATAATGCACCATTTTCCATGGTGAGAAAAAAGATGGAGTTGTGATTAAATATAAAATTATACGACGGAAATGTATAAGCGAGAAAGAAGGATGGTGGTTTCTCTGTGGTTACACATTTGTAGGTATTTTAAAATATAAATACCTACACAGTAGAGCTGTGAGGAACAAGAGTATTATTCGTTACTGACAGATCGCTATTGGCTGGCAGCTTTTAAGAATTCTTAAAAGTTTTTATCAATTGTGAGAAATGAATAATCTTTCCCCTTTAGAAATAGCAATGGATATATGTGCTTTTACATTAGAAGTGTGGTGGTAATGGCAGCACAACAGCAAACAGTAGTAGCAGCAGCAGTAGCAGTAGCAGTGACAGTAGCAGAGTAGCATCGTCATCATCGTTATCACTTGTACGACGATTTATTATACGATATCAGTGTATATAATAACTTTATTGCATATCACGTTCAAGAGTGTTGGCTTTACTCTCTGGTTTAACATACATGTATGTATATATATATATATATATATATATATATATATATATAACGGTATATTAAATAAATAACACACACCACCATTGAAAATTGAAAAATAAAGCGTTGCTCTAAAAGTCGTTTACTTTAAGTATTAACAGTATGATCGAGTAGCGTAGATCTTGTAGAACCCCCTTCCCTTTCTCTTCTTCATCATCACCACCACACTCTACTCCATTTTCATAATTTTCATATCAAGTCTCAAGTAAAAGGAACTTGTACAAAGCAAAGGAGGATAAAGGAGGTGCATAAATAATGAAAACTCTAAAGCATGGAGTTGCTCGCTTCTTCTTCTTCTTCTTCTTTTTTCTGCCAAGTAGAATGATAGGAGGACTCGAGAAGAAGATTTGAGGAACGTGTCGGTAGTAGGTAGGTAGTTAGTGTGTCTTCACTGTGTGTCCGTAGCAAGCTGATTTTTCAAGCTACGTGTATAACCCTGGCGATAATGCATGCTAATTAACAGCCTGTAGATGCGTTAGGTACTCTGTGCTGCCTGTATTGTAGGTTCGTACGTACATGCATGCATATGGGTGTATATTTATACATATAGGTGGCTGACTGGCTGGCTGGCTGGCTGGCTGGCTGGCTGGCTTGCTTATGAGCCTAGCGTAATACGAGGAGAGACTAACTATTATACATGTTACACATATACACATCCGTAATACATATAGAAATGCTAGGAGAACAGTTTCGCGTTATCAATTGATTGATTGAATGAATGAATGTGAGAGAGAGAGAGAGAGAGAGAGAGAGAGAGAGAGAGAGAGAGAGAGAGAGAGGGAGGGAGGGAGGGAGGGGAGGATGCAGATAGACAAGGGAGAGCAATATTTTGCCATACATACACAAGCACACGCACGTACACACGTGTTTATTAAATGCTTATTAAAATTAATTGGAAAAATAAATATATATTCTTTCACACTAATGTAAACGCGCGCGTGCGCGAAAACTTTGTAATAATCACCGAAGAGAAATATTTATCTCTGGATAAAATAGTAAGGTGACGGTGTCAGTGACCTCATAAATATCGCGCGTTTCACAAATAAATGAGACTACTTAACCGCGTCAATATGCATTTAGTAAAAGGTGAATGCTGGCTTCTGGCTCTTTCCTTCGGTCCTATTTTTAAAGAAAGATTACGTATCATAGGGACGCTCTTAACTAATAAAAGAAAGACGTCATTAGGAACTTCCTTTCCGCTTATCGATCTCCTTCAAATAATGCTGCAGGCGAATAATGAGGAGGTGGGATTTGAAAAATTGGAAGGAAAGCTATTGCGACTGATATAAAGAAAATCGAAAATAAAGAAGCACGATTATTTCCATATAGAGAAAATTGTTCGTTTTTATCATATTTATTGTATTATAGATATTATAGATAAAGAAGCTGGGGGGAGGGGGTGAATGGTACAAGGTCTTGTTGACTAAAATGAGGCGTGTCCTTTTCGTTGCGGCAAGACAGGTTGCATCGAGATCTTATGGTAAATACACGGCGAAAGATCTCGCACCTAGGTGCGAGTCCTGGCTTTGGAGTTTGTCCGCGTAAACATACGAGAAGATGGGGTTTATGTTTCTGTCTCAAATTCCTTACGCTCAACCGTACATAACTCTTTTGACAATAATGCACCGTAACGTTTAACGACTCTGACTGGAAAGCCTCTATATATTTGCAGACCGTTTTTGACACAGAGACTTTTGTGAGATTATTCTGACAATGAGTAAAGGAACGCGTAGCTTTTTATTTTTTTAATAAATTTTGATTATCCGTCTCTCTCTCTCTCTCTCCCTTAATACGATAATAATTGTATATCGCGAGACTTGACTTACCCAAAGAGTTGAGCCCATAGCTAGCTTGATACACAGTTTGCGAAGGACTGCTGATAGGTAGACCTGAATTGCTCAATGCCAGACTGGAACCGAGGCCTCCGGTTGGTTGTTGACCAAGCTGACCGAATCCACTCATTCCCATTCCGCCCTGTGTCAATTGACCAAGACCTGAAATGGAATAATAGAGAAATCTTTAGAGAAGAAAAGAAAAAAGAAAGAACTTGTTAATCAATTATTTCAGACTAAGGAGGGTTCAGTTGGATTCAGTTGACACATTAATTGTCTTTAGTTGCGTTATTATTCTACTCAATATTATATTATCTCTCTCTCTCTCTCTTTATCTAATGAACGAAGGAAATGCAAAATGGAAAAAAAAACAAATGATAGAAATAGTAATATTTGTGTACTTAGAGAGAACTCTGTCTAATATATTTGAAGTAATTAATTTATTGTACACCGCAATTATATAATTTGTCATCGTCATTGTCATTGTGTCACGAGGTCATTTTTTCGCTGCCCCTTCTTTCATTTATCCTTACACGTAGCATCGCGCTCGGAAACGAAAGGTGATATCGATATCCGACCTGTCCCCATGCCCCATCTTTCTGCGGGGGTGTGAAACATTCCAGCCGCCCCGCAAAGATCGGGACTCATCGGTCCAAATGGTGGTAATCCGTGAGACGGAAGCAACGATCCTGGGGATCGAAAGACATTGGTTGTTTTCTTGCGCTTCTTCCATTTAGCCCGTCGATTTTGGAACCACACCTGCGAAATATAAAAATTGACAAATTAATTCTTCTCGTTAGAGAAATTCCAACAAGCTTCAATGTGTAATTTTTTGGTTCTGTGTGAATAAGAATAAGAAGAAGAAGAAGAAGAAGAAACAACTTAATTTTCCACGAGTTTTGAGAAACTCTTCTGTCTCCTCTTTGAAAGCCAACCCCAACTCTTGTATCGCGCTTCATCCCTTGCAAAAGGACACAAAGGCATGGGCATAATAAGGGAGGAGAGGGGAGGGGATAATTTTTTCGCCCCAAAACCAAGAACGGTAAGATGTCCCTGGGCGTTACGACAATATCTTCGACCCCACCGCGGGTAGCTATTAGCCGGCGTTATGAGCTGTTGATTCTGGCCACGTAGTGGCCCCCTAAGCTGCCAGCGGTCCCGGGGACTTGATTTATTGATATCGCATGCAAAGCCCACCTCTGTGTTCTCCGATATATCCAGAGCCCCAGACCCCTAGCATCCCCCGGCACCCCCCGGATTCCCCCCAGCATCCCTCGGCATCCCCCGACATCCCCCGCCACGCACGCCTGTTTCCTGTGTGTGTACAGTAGGGCTCCTGGTATTCCTATTGTACTATCCCGTGTCTCATATGTGCCCATAAATTAGTACTTTAGCATTACACGATGTAGGAACGCATACGCTTGCACGGGCCACGCAGCTTCACTTGTTTCGTTCGTGCAAATTCTACTTTCTCTCTCCCTCCCTCTAGAACAACAAGTTTTTCCTGCTTAGTCGCTACAATATTTGGACATGTAGGATTCATCTACTTATGTACTACTACTAAGCAACAATCCCGCGAAAAAGGAGCAATCCGATGAGTTTCTCCTCTCAAGAACCGAGGCGAGGCGAGGCAAGTCAAGTCAATGTATTAATTGTAAAGCTCTACTAATTTTATAGTTTACCTATGCAATGTTAAGGACTGAAAACGTGCCATCACACCCACGGCAGACTCGTATCAAAACGAGTTGCCTTATATTTCCATTAACGGTTTTTAGCGAAAAATTTCAGCTCCCTTAATAGACTCCGGTGCACTCGATGCAACCTTGCTACTCGTTACTTACTACTATTCTCTGTTTTCTCTAAAAGTCTAGAGCTTTAATAAGAGATTAGCGTGATTTTTAATAATCTCACTATTCTTCCCCGAAAGCTGCTCGTAAGCATTGCAAGTCGCAAGGTGTCGTAAGACAGTCGTAAATGCTTTTCAATAGGTACGAGGCTAGCTCTGAATTGTCGGCATCGTCAAGTTTGTCGAGATTTATTTGTCATTGATCTTCCGAGGTGTTTAGTGTCGTCGGCGTGAGCAAGAATGAAATGTCGTTGTCGTCGCTGGGGCATAATGGGTGTGGTGGTTGAGCTTATTTCACGCTAGAATTGAAGCTAAAAGCCCGTGGATAATTCCTGATGGGAGCGTGCAACGTAAGCTTTGAAAAAATACAAGCAAAGAAGACACGAAAATGCATCCCATCTTCGTCGTTGTTGCGGTGGTTATCCACGATGCAACTTCCGCTAATTATCGCCGCCGGATGCTAATGACTCTCTGATTACGAAATAGCCGCTGCGCGTAAAGGGTAGCTTTCGAAAACTCGCGGAGAAGAGAGGAAGGAAGAATGAGTATAGTGGTAAGAGAAAAAGAAGAGGATATAGGTAAGATAGATCCCTTGTGATTCTATTTTATATAATGTTCGTCATTCTCCTCTGCCGAGTTAGTTTCTGATCCGACGCTGAACGTCGGAAAGATACGTGAAGGGAACGTCAAAGGGACGCGAGTCAGGCTTGCTAACCAACTGTTTTATAGACTTATCATATTAATAAATTTTGTTTCGCCAAATAACTTGAGCGAGCGTCCAATTGTCAAAGTAATCTACTTAGTTTTGAAAACACAATTACCCATTTTTTCTCCCTCTCCCTCTTTGGTTTTTTAAGGCAAACTTTAAAATACGCTGCTCCTAAGATTGGAAGGATCGCATGCATAGCGCTGCATTTACTTTAACTGGATAAACGAGAGGTGAATTTTTGAAAATTGAGACTAATCGTAAGTGACAGATTCTGATTGGCTTTCTAAATTTTTATAAAGCCACGAACTTTGGAATAATGCAATGTTTACAATTACTTGCATTAGGCTGTATGACACGGGGTTGCTGACACGCGGAGAAAGAAAGAGGGAGAAAGAAAGAGGGAGTAAGAGAGAGAGAGAGTTAGCTGGCTATAATGCTGCCGCTTCAATAATAGCATTATAAAAGTACACTGGCCTGTGTGCGAGAGAAAGAGAGAGAGAGAGAGAGAGAGAGAGAGAGAAAGCAAGGGAGGAGAATAAAGATAGAGAATGGAATTATCGATAAGCCATTAAGAGAGAAAAAGTATGAAAAAATGAGCACTGGGTCAATTCGGTAGCTACAAGGGGGGAGAAAAGAGGAAGAAAGGAGAGCTATGGAAGAAGAACAATGAGTTCAATGTGTTTAACGTATTCAATGTATTCGTAAGGGATCCGAGAACCGATGGAACACACCTTTCATGACTAAGGCTTCTAGTTGGGATACCTACCATCTCTCTCCTCGGATTATAGAGTTCCGATTTGACCGGGCGTCCAATTAGGAACATTGCCTTTTAAAAATTGATCAATCACTACGAGGTGGTGGACGTGCGGAAGTGAACGCGTGCGCACAAGCATCCACCAGCTGTTTCCTATATAGAAACACCTGGATGGGAAAGGATTCACCGCCAACATCACCACCACCACCACCACCACCACCACCGCCACCTTATAGAAAACTCACTGACCACCTCTAGAGCTCCCCCCTTTATCATTGGCCTTGGAATATGCAGGATGCATTCAATTTGATTTTGCTTGATCGCGAGGGTCTTGTTGCGGTTTAAGCCGAGAGAGAGAGAGAGAGAGAGAGAGAGAGAGAGAGAGAGAGAAAAGTATTTTTCAGACGTTAAAAGACTAGCCTTTTAAAAGTGAGAAAAAGATAGAGAAAGAGAGCAAGCGGGGGTGTGAGCTAGGGTGAGGCTAGCAGCGAGTTTGTGATATATACATAGGGAGAGAGAGGGAGAGGGAGGATTGCTGCTGGCGAGGATAGAGGATAGGGAAGTCGAAGGGCATGAAGGGCTCGAGGGGAGAGTGCGAGGAGGGATAGCGAGACCTCGTAAAGGGGGTTTCAGCAGGCGCTGATATAAATTGAGCTCGCCATCAAGGCAAGCGGCGGGATCTGGCCAAGACCCCAAGATATATAGAAGTAGCTTTCAGCACGCCATTGAAGAATAGTTTTGGAAGAAGATACTCGGAACGCTGAGAAACGCCCGGAATTGTTAGGAAACGAGATAACGTTTCTTTCCTTTGATTTCTACCACGAATAGAGATCATTCAAAGAGAGAGAGAGAGAGAGAGAGAGAGAGAGAGCAAACTGCGTCTTTCTACCACCTTTCGAAATAATCTGTTTAAACGATCCATCGCACCATCACCCCCCAGCAATCAAATGTTCCCCAATAATAAAGAAACAATGCCTAATACGCACATACATAAAAATAGCTTGTTCCATTTTCTATCCTTTATTATTAATTCGAACCTTCGAAATGAATCTCTCAAAGGGATTTTCTCCACTGATGATAGTTCAGGGTGTACTTGATGAAAATAAATACTATACAAGTTTGTGGGACGAGCGAGCATCGACGAAGCCTGATTGATGACAGTGGTAGTGTACGTGTGTACGTAGTTAGACGTATGCGTGTGCCTAGTCGTCCGACGGCGGCTCCTCTATCGAAGGGTGGAAAGACGCATTAGCCACAAAAGACTGCCACCTCACTCTTATTTCGTTATACATTTAGCTAGTGGGATTTCTTGCCCTTTTAAAGACAACGACACGACCTCTTCCCTTTTAAATTGGTTTGCCCTCTACCTTTATATTGATTAGGCTTTATGAGTAATGTATTGTAAAAAGGCTCGATTATTCGAAATTTCGATTTGCCCAAGGGTCCCAAATTTCAAATTGAATAGTACGCGCCCAGCGATATTGAAAATATTCGTAAAAGTCGCATAATAAAAGTTTAATGAATCACTTATGATCCTAATGCATTACAGGCTGCTTTATCATTCATCGTTTAACGAAAATGCAAGATTAATCCAAAATCGACGAAACGAATGCTGATATATTTCCCGCTTTAATTAAGCCGATAATCAGTTTAACTTTAAATCTCGATTAAAACGCAAACGCACAAGCTGATCATTATGTAGATTTTAGCGGATTTTAACCATTTTTTTCAATCGACGCCTCGCCACCGATGGACAACCAACAAATCGACAAATTCGACGAGTGCCGTTGCTCTTTTCTCCTGATACGATTATAAAGCATTAATGGCAATAGACGATAGAGTAGAGAGAAAGAGAAGGAAAGAAAAAGAATCCTCATAAAGAGTTCTTTCTGCGTGCCTCGAGAAAATGGCGATAAAACGCATTGACTCTGCTCTCACATGCAACGTAGCTGTAAACTTGATCCCCTCCCCCGTTTATACTTTATTATTATTTCACGGGTGCAATATCCTCGGCTTAGGAGACCTGTCGTGAAATTAGCTCGAATTGCCGTTAGAACTGGATTTACCTGTTGGCCTAAGCTCGAATATGCCCCTCCCTCTCGACAGGTTAACTTGCCGTTGGTGTGTTAAAGGGGGTGTGTGTGTTATGTTTGACAGTACGCGTAGGCCTTAAAAGGGACGAAGGGAGAAGGATAGACACATTTATCGCCAGTTCTCTTTGCTTTATATAAATAAGAACTTGGAGAGTGAGAATCAATGCTGTCCATTTTTTGCTTACAAATTTATCAACTTTTGCCTGTACACGCACGTTTATCAAAGCCTCCATCCATGAATCTTTTTCTATTGGCTATTTTCTTCCATGTCATATTCTCTTTTCATCCTATTCTCTCTTTTACTACCTATAAACATGTGTATGCGCGTGGTTGTAATAAATAGATATTTACGATAAATGTCGCGATTCGATTGATGATTCATCCTTTCATCTATTCCAATTCATGAAAGAATAATCTTAATAAATTTCATCAAGAATGGAGAGAGTGAGAGAGAGCGCGTGTATGTATCACCTGTCTAGATGATTTTATAACCGTAATTCTTTGTTGAGAAAGAAAATTATTCAAGTCGAGAGAAACATCATAACAAAATGGGCTTTAGATGACATTCCCTGGGGTCATCGCAACGACACCGTTTATCCATCGAGAACCCCAAATGCTCCTGCTGGCACTCCTCACGCATACATACGCATATACAAATGTGCGCGTCTTTCTCTCTCTCTCTCTCTCTCTCATTTCCCCAACCCTCGTGTCAAGTCGCGCTTACACGAGGATGCTTTTCTCCTCAACGAAAACGCATGAAGGGTGCGCGCCTTCTCCTGTAAATGCGTTGACTGGAATTCTCTTCTCTTCTCTTCACTAGCAAAGTCAACCAACCCCCATCACCCCTCCCAACCAACTATGTACAACGACGTAGATAACCAAGTATAATAGGGTATTATCCACACATCATAGAGACAGAGATACAAACAATTTAACGTTTCTTCTTCCTCTCTCTCTCT
Organism: Sclerodermus sp. 'alternatusi'; assembly: GCA_037305995.1. NCBI lineage: Eukaryota > Metazoa > Arthropoda > Insecta > Hymenoptera > Bethylidae > Sclerodermus > Sclerodermus sp. 'alternatusi'. Next base: position 2,674,355 of record CM074554.1, on the reverse strand, counting down.
CTCCCTCTCTTTCGCGCGCGCGCGCTTTTGCTTCGCTTATTTATTTATAAGGAAAAAGAAAAAAGAAACGGAGCGGTAGCTCTGTCTCCAGAGGTGAAATGCGCCGACGGGGCGCGCGCGGACATTGATTGTAGGGGATGGGCATATGTGCGCGCATTGCGGACCCCGTAATATTTTTCGGCCAGCGACACGTAAGAGCTTATATCGTAGCCTATGCATATTTATACGGCATTAAAAATCAGCCCTCCCTTAAAATGCATAGGCTGCTGCATAGCAGAGCCACTGAATCTTCGTAGTGGCGTCAAGTTGTTACTCCTACCACTGTCATCATCACCACCCACCCCCATAATATCCCTATAGCGCAACCATAGCACCACGATGATATCCTCCTTATCAACTTGCATTATTTTCAACCAATACCTCTATCCCTCCGCCTCTACCCTTAATTATTATTAAGCTCAACTTTGCACCAAACGAGTAGGCAAGAAACGTGTACCTCCTCCTCTGCCAACCTGGCTGACCCCCTGACCCCCTCTGACTCCACGTACACATCTGCTTTTTTCACGTAGAACTCTTCTTTATTTGTACGATCGGCATTTTTTATTGGCGCATAAAAGCTACAACTGACAGCAGCATCATTTACAAATATCGATTTGCAATATATAAATCTACGAATGTATCGCGATATGTTTATATGTAGAACATCACAGTTATTTCCGTTAGAAAAACCACGACGAGCGTTACCGATTCACCATAATTATTTTAAGGACAATTTACGTATGCAAAAATTGCAATATTTATGCTTTTTACGCAGTACCTTTTTTTTTTTGTTTCTTTTTCCCTTTTCCCTTCTCCCTTTTCCTTTTTCCTCTTTCCTCTTTCCTTTTTCCTTTTTCATTTTTCATTTTTCATTTTTCACTTTTATCTTTTTCATTTTTCATTTTTCGATCCGCGGATCAAACGAACAGCGTACACGCGAATAGTCTCTTTGAACTTTCTCTTCCTCTTTCTCTCTGTGGAAGGGAAAGTGAAGCGAACGGGCGTTAACGATTGCGATAATTTTTCTGCAAAATATCTAAAGCCCTCTCATGATGTAGAGCCATAGGAGTCATAGTAGATCAGAGAGGAGAGCAAAGGAGAAAGGAGAGGAGAGAGAAGGAGAGAATCGTGAAAGCATTTCGTCGTTCTCTCCTGGTGTGGGCCAAGCCAATAATCCAACTCCGCATTTACCCTCGATGCAGTCACTTGTTTATCCCTTGGGACAATCGAATGACACCGGCGGCCCGTTCGTTCATCTCCCAAGAGATGAGATGAATGCAGTAGCGCTGCCCGGCGGTCCTTCTCTCGTTTTCTCGGTCAACCACCGCAAGTATCACCATCACCATCACCACCACCATCACCATCACCATCACCATCACTAACACCTCTCCTCCACTCTCGACACATGTGACTCTAGCCTCTCTTCTTTCCTTCCTTTCTCATTTAACGAATTATACGCACGTGAACGTAGATAGAGAAAAGAGAGGAGGGGGGCAATGAGAGAGAGAGAGAGAGAGTGAAAGGAAACGGGAGAGATTAGTGGTTGCGGGACATAAAATTTCCGGGAGTAGCAATCGAAAGGGCCCTTCAGCCTAGAAACGACCAGTTACCTGAAGCAGTTAAGTTAAATGGCTGTTAGCAGACGTTAACTGACCCAGCAGAGAGCGCTAGAGCTTCTATTCCGCGGACGATTGCAATTTTAATCGGCTCTTCATTATGATTAAATTTAAATCGGCTGTGCGCAGTCTAATAAAGCTCGTTCCACGCGCGCAGTTCAAAACAGAAAATGTCTCCTGAGCGGATTAAAATACGCGTAATTAAAACCGTAGAGCGCCAATAGCCGGCTCCTGAAATAAACTGTCGGCTTTGTAATGAATGTCCGGCTGAAAAAAGCTTTCGCGTCTCAACTCCCGTGAACGGACTGTGATTGAGTTTTATTTGAAACATCGAGTGCAGCGAATTAATATCCCAGAAGTGATTGACGGTAAGAAATACTCGTTGCTCGTTCTAAAATGGTATCGAGTGCAGAAAAAAAGCCATTGACCCCGTCCTTTTTCTCCTCCGCGTCATCGACCATTTTTTCCTCGCTTTTGCTTCGATTTTATTCCAATGCATCTCTCTCTATTCTTCAATTTCTTCTCTCTCCTCTTCTCTTTCTATATTATAGCATACTTTTAATTCAAATGCGTCACGAGAGTAAAGACACATTATTCAGAAATGTATCCTAATTCTTTTACCTTTCTTGCATTATTCATTCCACTACCGAGATCCCCACCCCAATTACTCATCAACGATTTGTCTCAAGTAGTAACTTGATAAAATATTAACGCGCTTTCATACGCAACCACTGTTTATTCATATAACGGTCGAACAAAGTGTTTTCATTTTTTTTTGAACGTTTAATAATTAAGTTCGATCTAACGTAGAATCCATTAAATCCATTAGTACTGATTAAATGAACTGAACGGCCTCGTGCATTTTTCAGTTGTAAAGTCGACAGCTTTTGATTATTTTAGTTGGCTCTCTCGATCGTATGCGCGCGCGTGAGAGAAGAGCGAGAGAGCTAGCAAAAGAGAGAGAGAGAGAGAGAGAGAGAGAGAGAGAGAGAGAGAGAGTTATTTAACACAGCTGGCCTAAAACTATTTATTTATTTATTTGTTTATTTATTTCACCATCAATCAGTTAGTTTAGCCCCAAGTACTTGTATCGATCTTTCCTTTAAAATACTTTTTGATAATCATCATGTGTATTCATCTAACGCACAACCACTGCCGGAAATAATGGCCACTCGCAAATCAGCTTGTCCAGAGAGCGCAGGCGTGTTCAGGCCGTAACGACTGTTAATTGACAACAATTATCGATGGAACAGCAATTACATCTCTTTTCGGATGGTATTATTAATTATTACGAATCGATGTACCGTTGTAATATTTGCCATGCGCGATTACTATGATATTTTATTCGTAAACGTTTCGATGCTGCTCTGCTCTCGATTATTTATTATCCATTGGTGATGATGATAACAGTGGTACCAAGTAGTACCGAGAGAAAAGATAAGCGGGGGAAAAGCATCTAGTTCGAGTAATGAGAAGGAAGAGAATAAAAATTAGTATACTTATAAAGATGTAAGAATATAAGAAAGCAAAGACTAAGAATCTAAGGAAGAAAGATGTAAGGAATATAGGCTGATGAGCAGTAGCAACCCTCGAAATATTTAGATAGAGGTTCTCTCTCTCTCTGAAAAGGGCAGCGGATGAAAGGTGCAAGTCGAGGGAGGAAAGAGGGGGAGAGAGAGAGAGAGAGAGAAAGAAGAAGGAAAAGAGAATATGGTAGATCCAGCGACACCGTCGACGCCGACGCCGCCGACGCCATGGCAAGTCAAGAAATCTTTGATAGCGACGCTCGATAGCATAGCAGCATTCAGCGCCGGCGCCTTCCTCTCGCAGTCCCATTGGTAGTTGCGCTCGAGGCCCTCTCCACGTGAATACACACCGCGCCAGGTTTCCTTGGAAACGCTTCGTTCGCTCTGATGTCTACCCTCTCCTGCCCACCTCGTGGAAAACCTTTCAATTAGGCATCCTGCTGCTGCTGCTGCTGCTGCTCCTGCTCCTGCTCCTGCTTCTGCTTCTGCTTCTGCTCCGCTCCTGGATCCTCCCTTCTTTCCCCTTCTCTTCACCTCCCTCTCTCTCTCTCTCTCTCTCTCTCTCTCTCTCTCCATTTCTCTCATCTATCGTCAGTTCTCTCAACCTCTCCACCCGTTCTATATTCTCCAATTCCTATCACACCTGCATACTATCCAAGAAAACCACCACCTCAAATGTAGCCTCTTCACATTTCCTTCCTCCTTTCTCCCTTCCTACTTTTCTTTCTTACTTATTCTTTACTCGGATCGGACAAGCTTGGGTGTCCGACTACTTTTCTATAGAACTAGTCAAGGTTCAGCAATTTTTATCGAGAAAACCTTTTTTTCTTGTTCTCATTTTCTTTTATCAATTGATTATTAAGAGGTCTATATCAAAAACAAAGAGAGAGACAACTTTCTCCTTTTCTCTCTCTCTCTCTCTCTCTCTCTCTCTCTCGCTCCCTTCAAACTCATCTACATCTGGATAGCGGAAAGGGCTTTATTGTGAGAAATTATATACGCGCAAAGCGAAAGAAGAATATTTACATGCTTGATAAAAATAACGATGAAGGAAAAAAATGAGCAAAAGAAGTAGGGGAGGACGCAAAAGGATCCAATTTTGAAAAATAAACTTATCTCGATATAACTACGCTTCTATTAAAATACTCTCTCGAGTGAACTCTGGGCTTGTCCGATTAGCTCGAGGTAAAAGCAAAAAATTTATGAAATCCGGCAGTCGAGTTATTCAAGTGTATCCAGCAGCAGGCCACGGTTTTTTTCTCAGTAAAAGAGGGAGGTAGAGTTTATGGAAGAGGAGGAGGAGGAGGTGAAAGGAAGAGAGAGAAAGAGAGACAGAGGAATCACTGTTTGGTATGCCAAGCGACGCTCCGCTTGACTGACGCTTCCAAGTTCCGAATAAAATTTTCATGAATTTCTATTAGCTCCGTTTTTCTCGACGTGCCCCGGAGACTTAAAAAAGCTCTTTCAGCTGATGGTCCTGAGGGTTGTCGTCGGAAAGAAGAAGAGAGAGAGGAGAGAAGGGAGAAAAGGGGATGATGCACCGATCAACGAGCGCAGCAAAAGCATTTTTTACAATATTTAATATTTCACCATTTCCACAGTTCACCCACGAGTTGAAAAGAAAATAATGACAAATACCGAGGATACCGTTGGTATTTAATGAGGGAGGGGTGGTCTCCGAACAATAGTGTACAATGTCCTCTTGATTATACCGTGACTAAAGCAACCTGAGCTTTAGTTTCACTTTGACTTTGACTTTGACTTTAACTAGCGTTGGTTGTTGGCTGCTGGCAATGGTGGTGGACTAAACGCGCAAACTTTCTCGATGGCTAAAGGTAAAGGGGTAAAGGGACCAGAAGGAACGAAGAAAATTTGAGAGAGAGAGAGATAGATAGAGAGAGAGAGAGAGAGAGAGCGTGCAAGATATGCCGAAAGGACCAAGAGGGGTTTCGCGCAGGAGCTTATGGTTAGCTGCTACTCCAAGTTTCACTTTAATCCGAAAAGCCACGATAGGCCGGTGCAATTGATTGCGGGGCAATTCACTCTCGCTATCTCTCTCTCTCTCTCTCTCTCTCTCTCTCTCTCTCTCTCTTCCTCCCTCAGTCCTCTGGTCTCGACAAACTTAACGAACCAACCACAAAGTCCCTGCTATTTCTCTGACCTTCTTTCGACCCTTTTCTACTTGCGCTCTATGTTACTTTGATCTATGCAATTTCACTTGGATCTCTAACGGGGTGAGAGGGAATAGGGGATGCGCGCACCACCATCGTACCACCACACTACCATACGTGAGATCGGATCACCATATAACCACGATAACCACGGTAATCACCATAACCCCATATCCACCGACAACGCACCATCACCAGGAATATAAACGCACGCACTGAACACACACGTACCTGGACACGACTCTCGGTGAGGCCGATTCTCACGGCAATTTCCTCCCTGAGGAAGATGTCGGGATAGTGAGTTTTACCGAAGCATCTTTCCAATTCGGCTAATTGTGCCGGAGTGAATCGCGTTCGATGCCGCTTCTGCTTAGCCGGCTTGTCATCGCCCTGGCCTATCGACGCTGCGCTTCCTGGAAATACGGGATGATCGTAACTTATGGTACCTGCAAACAGCTTTCATCAATGCCCACCCCACGATCTGTATTAAACGAAACGTCTAAACTTATATTACAACATTCAATTATTTTCCTGCTCGAAGAAGAAGAAGAAGAAGAAGAAAAAAATGTCTCATTTCCAACTCTTCCTTTGCTTCCATCCTTTCATCCTTCTTTCTTTCCTTCCTATTCCTCGATATTTCTACTATTTTCCTTCTCGTAATCATTCGCCTGTCTCTAGAATAATTTCCGTGATTCGCGTATACGGCTACTCATTCTCTTTAATCGAATTTTTTATTTTATTTTTAACAGGCATGAAACAAGAAGGAAAGAAGAAAAAGAAGAGAATAAGAAGAAGAAGAAGAAATACGAAGGAGTAGGGAAAATAATGGATCTCTCGCTCTCTCTCTCTCTCTCGCGCGCTCATTCTCTCATTCTCTCTTATAAACGTAAATTTTTCACATGCAATTTATAGATATGGTGAATATGTGGCTGGCAGCTTACCTGTTCCTGGCATGGTCATGATTAATTCCTGATGCAGCGAGAGACCACCGCCGGCGGACAATCCACTTCCCAAATTTACCCCCAGGACTCCGTCCAACTTGTCGTGTCGTTTCAGGTCTTGCGCATGAAGCTCCTTTGCTCCTAAGACAGAGAAAAGAAAATTCAATTTTTTGCTCGATCAACGAATATGTAGCATTCTCTCCCTCTCTCGACCATATTCCTTTTCCCTGGGAAAGCCTAAAAGTTCTCGAGAGTTTTTTGTTCCTAATTCCTCTCCCCCTATTTTCCTATTGAAAAATCACCTTCCCCTTTATCAGTACCTCATTGAACGTAAATCTTCATTCTCTCTATTCTCTTTTCTCCTCTTCCGATCGTGAGTCTTGCGTTTCGCGTGTCTCTCTCGACTCTCTCTTCTCTGACTTTGACTCGACGTACTTAAAATTTGTATAGGAGCAGAAGCTGAGTGACTCGGTGGCGAGGGGCGTACGTATCACTTAACACAAAGGTGCGAGAATCGTCACCGGCCTCCGGCTTCTATCCGAGCAAATACACGTATGTGCAAGGGAACGAGGAGACTTGCGTGAGCTCAACCGCGCCCGCATCTCCACACCCCCGCTCTCTACCTCTCCCGCACTCTCTAACACCCTTGATCGTTTTGTCTTGCCTGCCTGCCTGCCTGCCTGCTGCTTGCTCGCTGCCTATCCACTACCTACCTTTTCCTACCTATCAGTCTCTCTCTCTCTCTCTCTCTCTCTCTCCCTCTCCCCCTCAACAACCCAATGAGCTCATCCTATATTTATACATACGTATACGCACGCACACTCTCCATTCTCCTTCTTCATGTGGTAAATAACAGAGAGTGGCAAAAAACCCTACCAATTCCCCTTACCACTCCTCCCCCCCCCCCCTCCAACCCTTTTATCTTCCCTTATTTTCCAGTTTCGTCTACTAATGGAAAATGTGCGAGTTATTCTTGCGAGATATTCGGTAGCTGCAACACAACGGAAGAAGGACCACCACCGAGCAGGAATATCCTTCTCTCAATGGAAGACACAACACACGTTTTATCCTATGAATGAACTTTACGACTGGTCTTCATTCGGCTTTTATTTTTATGAGTCTTAATGGTTTTACACCGACCGGCGACTTTATTCGACCACTCGCACTCCGTGTTTACGAGACGCAGAGCGTTGTTGATTCACTGCCGGAGAAAAATTTCGGTCTATTCCTTTGATGTTTTCACGCTTTCCTCTTTTCCTTTTTCCAAAACTCTGAAAAATTCTAGCAGCGAGCTTAAGCGAGCGTCTACCTTCCACTCTTTTCTCAGCTTCTTCATCTATACGATGATGTGTAACGCATGTAACGATGATTGTGGAAAGGAGAAATGAAATTGTTTTTTATTCGCTTAGAAAGATCCTAATGCAATTAGGTTGATAATGAACGAATGAAAGAAGCTACAACTACTTTAGCAGGTCCCTAAACTAACATTAGCAAGAAGGAACCATCGAACCGATAAAAATTATCATCCATGAAACTTTTTATTTGATTAATTCGGTCGCTATTGAGGGATACGTCAGGCTCGCACATTGCAAGATTTCCAAAGCTCGTCCAAAGAGAAGCACGAAAAAAAATGTTAAGTCGATGTATGATCGACGTTTGGCGAGTGTGAGATTGACAGTTGTGCTACGCTAGGAACGAGAGAAGAGGAGGGGGGGGGGGGGGGGGAGAGAGAGAGAGAAACCCCGTCAGAGAATAATATTCATAAATCAAATTGCCAGTCATGAATCCTTTGATGGACGTATTTACGTGGGTGTCATTCTACGAGAAAATACGTGCATTATCTCGGTGCATTAACGGTGCATCAAAATGCATCAAGGCGAGACGAAAGCAAGCAGATATCACACACACACAAATATATATATATATATATATTTTTGCGCAGGGTTAAAGGAAGGGAATTAATTAAATGAACAAAGAAATAAACAAACTCTCCGTCTCTCTTCCCTATAACATATATTTTATTATTGCGTTAAAAAGACAATTGTACCGAATTTTAGCAGTTTATGCTCTAGATATAGAATTCAACACCTGCGTTTTCCAGAGGGCCAGCATTCCAATTCGTTAAACCGTTCGTTCCTCAAGTTTTCGTTCTAATGCAATCAGTGCTCCCGGTTAATTAAGATCATCAAAGTCTATAGAGACGCTTTCCTTCCTCGGTTCACCCCCCTCGCCATAAATCTCTCTCTCTCTCTCTCTCTCTTTTCTCTCCACATAGAGAAGAACCTCCTCCTCTTCCTCCTCCTCCTCCTCCTCCTCCTCCTCCTCCTCCTCCTCCTCGTTCTCACCTAGCGTATGTATAGAGAGCACGTGTTGAAACCAAGTCTCTCCACTACTTTTCCTAGCAAACGTCACATCTCTTTTTTTTCCTAATTTTTCCTTCCCTCCCTTTTATCCTTTATCCCTTATATCCCTTTTGTCGCTTTCCTCTCACTTCTTTATCTTACCGCGCTATTTTATTTTTCCTCTTTTCTCTCTCAGTCAAGAGCGACGATAAAAAGTCCACACTTGATAAGATCGTCTGGCTCTGATCCACGAGGTGGATAAGATAATCCAGTTATGTATTTTTGCCGCCACGTAACTGGGACGTAAGGTTTTATCTCTATCCGATCGCCGTTATTATTTCAACTGCTTTACCAAATTGCTCATCTTTTTCTTGAAAGAGTGCCTTTTTGGCCGCTGATAACTCGCTCTTAACGACAATTTCAATCAACGCGAGTTCAGGGTTCATGGTTCAGAGAGAATGAAGAATCTACACGGCGCGTACCATACGACATTTTTATCGCCAAATCGGAGAGAAAGCTTTTTTCACTTTTAGCTGGTTTTAGTTTCAGGTACCTGCTACATCGGACTATGGACTATCTCTACCGAGCTACCAAGTGCCTACAAGTGCCATCAATAATGGCAGAAGCTTCTTCTAGGACGATTAACAATTTGACCTATACCCTCTGCTTGTCCACTACCCTATTGTAACTAATGTTACAAAATCTTTCTCTTCATGGAGAATCGATTAAAAAACTACTCTCCATCTTATCCATACTTGTCAATGAGACGGTATAACGAATAACGGTAGCACTGTCACACTATCACCGCCATCATCGCTATCGCTATCACCAAGCATCAACACTAAAATCATCATCATCACCACCACCACCACCACCACCACCACCACACCATCTCACACCATCACTATCACATCATTACCGCTCACTGCAATACAAGTGTCACTTGCTGCCAAGAATCATTGCTTCCTTTTCTCTTTCTCTCTCTCTCTCTTTTTCTTAGAATAATGCAATTGCTCTCTATACGCAATTTTTGTTGGTTATTTATTGCTGATGAACCGGTAACGATAGTTCCACGTGAAAACGTAAATCTCACTGATAAACGAGAAACTAGAGACTCGTTTTTTCTATCGATACAAAGATAATAAGGGTGATGACAGATAGACAGACAGAGATAGATAAACGGACATACAGACAGGTAGGTGGATAGATAGAGACGGAGAGGTAGGCAAGCATAGAAGTAAAGGAGAGAAAACGAAAACCGAAACTTACCAGAAATACCGTGTACGGAACCACCGGCGGATATATTGTTGAGCATGCCGTTCCCGGTAAACGTGGCTGCTGCTGCTGCTACTATTGCTGTTTCTGCTATTTCTGCTGTTTTCTGCTGCTTCTGCTGCACAGAACGCGAAATCACAAGCGAAAATCCGTTTTACACGAGTTGAATGAACAAGGGCCGAAACAACTTTTGCCTTGCGATACTACCACCAAACAACAGTTGAATCCAAAAATAGTATAATAGGAAGGAAGGTTCCTTACTTCCTCTCTCTCTCTCTCTCTCTCTTCCTCTATTTTTTCCCTTTTCTTTTTTTATCCTTCTTCTTCTTTCCTTTATCCAGCTTTCTTTGAACGAGTAAAAGTCCCACCCTCACTTTCTCGTTCCCTCTCTTTTTTAATCCTTTTGCCCTCGTCTTTCCTCGGTGCTTTGACCGAGCTACGGCCCGTGCCTCAGGAAGGCAAACAACGGACTGCCTGGCTGCCATCTACAAACTCCCCACCTACAATTTCCTATTACCTACCCATCTTCTCCCTCCTCCTCTTCCTCCTACTCCCCTCCTCCCTCCGACTCTCCTCTCAACGCTTTTCTACTGTCCTCGCCCTCGTTCTCGCTCTCGCTCTCTTCCTGCTTCCTTTTCTATTTCTACCTTCGTTGCTACTCCCACGCGTGTCTCGCCTCAACGCCCCCGCACGCTGACGCCCCCCCTCGTCACGCGAGTCCCTCGTGGGCGTGATATTAAATCGCTCCCTATCTCTCGAGCGAGCAGGGACGTAACTAGCCGAAACACCCCAGAGCACCACCCAGTCAGTCAGTCAGCAAAGCAGCAAGGTAGCAAATGCAGCAAGACAACAAGGTAGCAGAGCAAGATAGCAAAGTAGCAGACTAGCTAACTTTTCTCAATTCTTTGCTGTTGCTGCTATTGCTGCTCCTGCTCCTGCTCCTGCTACTACTACTGCTATCAATAATAATAATAATAATAATAATAATAACGATCCTCGAATTTTTTCGAGTTAAAGGACTAACTCTTCTTACGTGATTCACGAGACAAAGCGAAGCGAGTGAGATGCGCGGCTAGAAATCAAATGGTCAAGAGAGTAGAGTTAGAGTAGAGTAGAGTATAAGAAAAATTGAATGGTTGATTCAAGGAAAACGAACGCGAAGAAAGCAAACAGGCTTTCGTTGTGTTACGAGGCCATGGCACACCACGGATTAGGAAGAGATCGAAGAAGAAGAAGGCAGAGAAAAAGAAAAAAGAAGAAAAAAAAAAGAAAAGAGGGTGGGTAGGTGGTTGTTGTCGGTATTCGCGCTTCAGGGTGGATTCCTGGTTTCCAGGGCTGTCCATACACGGATCGTAACTACTCTAACCAGACTGCAGTGTGGCTCTGTCTCTGTTTTGCGGTAGGCGGTAACCGCTTTCAACTCGGCTCCAATGAGCGAATAGCCCGCCCCCTCTGAGCGCCCCACTAGCTCCAAGGTCCGTCCGAGATTTATTGAAATTTTATTTTTATGGCCGGTGAGCACGGACCGGTGAGCCGGATGGCGGGATGCTCGAACCCCGACCAACTTAGAGGGGCTGTTCTGGAGCAACCAAAATAAAAATAATAAAAAGAGAATAAGTAAAAGATAAAGGGAGGAAGGGAGTGTGCAGCTTTATTTATGTCTTTCTCTGTGTGTATACGTGTGTATGTGTGCGCGCGAGAATGAGGGTTGTGCGGGGTTGCGGGGCTGCGAGTTTGCGGGGGATGAGAGGAGCAATAATCAAAGAGAGGATAGCAGTTACCTCTTACAAGGGAGGTCTCGTCTTTTCTTACTTTCATTATATTTTTCTTGTTTTCTTTCTTTAAAACTCTCTTTCCTTCCTTCCTTCCTTCCTTCATTCATTCATTTCTTCCTACATCCTTTTTAATTGAATGCTCTATTCTTTTACGGCAAGAGCACTCAGCCGCCTCATTACTAATTGTGGAAAAGTATCTATTTATTTATGAAATATTTCTCTACTATTTATAGGGAAAGCGCTCTCTTTTTCGGCGTTTCATATTAGAGTCGCGCGTATCTTTCTTCAAACTCGCTTGCCGCATATTGCTGCTTATCTCAAGGGGCAAGAAAAGTGGTGAAAGTCAAAGAAATTTAATAAACACAGGAGAGAAGAGAGAGAGAGAGAGAGCTTTTGCCCAGAGACTGTTGGAAATTCTCTCGTTAATTTCAGGATAATTTATAGTGGAAAATAAGTAACCAAGAGCAAGATCAGCCACCTATTTTCTTTGTGCGTGTGTGTGTGTGTATACATGACACATTGCTATTAATTATTTTGGTCCCTTATTTCTATTCTTATTAAAAAGGACAATAGTTTTTGCACGTGTGATCGATTTTAAAGAAAGGAGAGAGACAAGCGAGCGTTGTTAAATTGACAGCATGTCGAAAACAGTAGCAGCCGCGAGCGATGCCTGCCTACCAACCACAACCACGGCCATCACCACCACCACCACCAACACCAACACCAACACCCCTCTTACGAGAAGAACGAACGCCATGCTTGACTACGAATGTAAATCTTTCTTTCTCTCTCTCTCTCTTCTATATTTTTTAAATATATCATACATTGGAAACTTTTTGAAAATTTTTCTCAATTTGCCATTGAAATTCCATGCAAGAATCACTTTTTTAACATTTCTATTTTATAATTTTTTTCATCTCCCACTTTACTCTCTGTTTTTGTGGATCTTTGAAAACAATCAGTAGTACCGAGTCGCACGAGCTTAGCATTTTGCATTCAAAGTTGCACAAAAGGGATAGGTGGTGGTGGTGGTGGTGGTGGAGGGAGGAGATGGTAGTGGGTCTCTCGGCAACAGGCGACAGAACACAGGTAGACAGGAATTTCTGATATTACATACCAAAAGCCGGAATGCTCGGTAACAATCTCAAGGGAGTGCGCAGAGGAAGAAGATGGTCCCTTCTTCCTCCCCCGCGCACATACGCTCTAGACACTGCTACTCGCGCGCAATTTCCCACCGTTACTACTTCTTCCTCTCTTCTTCTTTCCTTGCTTCTCCTTTTTTTCTTTTCACTTTTATTTTTTCTATTACCTTCTATGGTGCAAGTACTTGCTACTTTTCTCTTCGCTTCTATCGTTTTCCATCGATTTTGAGGGATTGTTGTGTTCTCACAATTTTAAATACTTTCCCTCTCCCTCTTTCACTGCTGGCTACAGTTCTTCTCACTTATCGTGAAAATGGACTGCATGTTGAGGTAGGTCGTTTCGCGAGGATTCAGTGGCTTCGTTAAGCTGTAAGCTTCATTCAATTTTCTCCAATTTGTGGCAATTTGTGGCAATTTGTGCTTACAGCAGCAGTAGCAGCAGTAGCAGCAGTAGCAGCAGTAGCAGCAGTAGCAGCAGCAGCAGCAGCAGCAGCAGCAGCAGCAACAGTACCCGTATGCCTCTGGCTTGACCTCCACCCCTAGCGCCCCTGACTCTATTTGGCGTTAGCGCTAACGCTCGCGTTCTCCCCGTGATCACAAAAAAAAAAAAAAAAAAAATTTTATATGGATTTGAAAATCCGTGTTGGTTCGTTCGTTTGTATGTTTTTGAGCGCCCCCATTGAAGAAATGTTGTTTTCGAGAAGAGAGAGTAGCGGTAGCTATCAAGACTCCGACAGTTACGCGAGTCGAGGAATTCGTGTCTCGTATCGCTCTGCTACTACTTTCACCCCCTCTTATATACATACATACACGCACACCTATACCTATGCCTACACCCATACCCCAGATCACCTCGCCTGCTCCCCTCCTATCAATCTGAGAGTAGAAAGGGAACAGTAGTCGATGGGAGGCAAAAGAAGGGAGGCGGCGAGGAAATGAGGAAATCTGGCTCCGCGGAATAACTGGTGCTGGTGGCGTGGCTCGGCTCTGCAGCCGAATTGGGAATGTGAGATATGGATGGAACTCGATCGACGTCCAAATGAAGCACGCTAGAGAGTCGGCAAGTACCTGGCTGGATATTATAGACCTGTGAACGAGGCTGAGGGGTGGTTTCCTGCTAAATTGAAACGCTCGACGGTAACGTCTAATGAAAGCATACGCGCTCGGCTAATATCCACCCCACTAGAATGTAATAATTTTGGAATGGTACTTCAGAGAGAGAGCTGTACTCGTACAACAAAGCTTAACCATGCGTATAGCTATTCGCCATTCGCCACTCTAAATTCGCCATTCGCCACTCTAAATTTGCCATTCGTGAATTCGCGTTACTGTGCGCGCGCGATTTACTCCCGACGTTGAGGTCGTCGTCGTCGTCGTCGTCGGAGTGCAACGATTCTTGATAAGGAAAAACAGCTGCAGCTGCAGCTGCAGCTGCAGCAGCAGCAACAGCAGCAGCAACAACAACCACAACAACAAGAAAAATTAAGTAACAAGAGAGGGGAAAACTCTATAAGGAAGCCGAGAAAATTGAAAAACTTAAAGGGGCCTGGTCGGCCACCACCCGTCGCTACTTGCACCAAACTTATCTACCCCCTCCAACGTCCTCTTCTTCCAGCTTCTCTCTCTCTCTCTCTCTCTTTCTCTACCTACTAAAAACTAATTAAACTTTCGACCCACGGACAAAGCTACCTTCGGAAAAGACGCGTACACACACATACACGCGCGCAGTACAAGTTTCTATCGAGGATCACACACGCGCTAGAAACAAGTTTGCTTTTCTAAAAGATTTTTCTTTTTCTTCTTATTACAATTGATTTAAAGCACTCGTTGAATGAAATTGCTGAAACTGACAGGATGTTTAAGGAAAAAAGACCGTCACCCCCTCCATCTCCTCTCTTCGTTGAACGATAATTTCTTGAGAAGAGAAAGAATTTGCATTGCGATTACCAGCGATTACCAACGAGAGAAACAGTGTCACACACAGAAATAGGAAGAGAAAGAGAGAAAAGAAGGACCCTCTTTGAATTGATCGACTCTCCCCCGTTCGTCCGTTCGTCCGTTCGTCCGCTCGTCCGCTCGTCCGCCTATCCATCCATCCATCCATCTCCCCGTTTCGTTTTTACCTATCTCTCCGTTTCTCGGTTTCAACGCTTCGCCAACACTACTTTCACGCAACTTTATTAATGAAAATTGATTACTGCAACAAGGGGATAATCTAATTGTAAGTTATGCCACGATAGTCTTGCCTCTCTCCGTGCGCAACTTTTTTTCACTTTCTTCTCGATCTCTACTCTCGTACTACACACGTCTTACTCTCAGTGTCAATCGCCTGTGATATGCTTTTCTTTCTCCTCTCTCTCTCTCTCTCTCTAGCAGTTTTTGCCCCACCTTTTTCACTGGCATTAAAGAAGCATTAAAGGGCGCATCATCAGTATGGGCGCGTGGAAGCCCATAGGATGTTAAACTCGCAGTAGTGGCAAGTGGATTTACTTGGCGGACTTGTAATGCGGCAACTCGCAGCAAGTAGCGAGTCGCTCTCTCTGATCCGGAGATCCTTTTTGCGCTCGACGACAAGCTCCGAGGACTTTGCTCTAAAACGTGGCGAGATTTACTCGAGGAAAACTCGAGTTTCGCTGCAAACAAAAAGATTTCCAGCTTCGAGATTCAAAGATTTCTGATTTATCGTCGCCACTCGCCGTCGTGTCTCTCCGATGAAGCTTGAGGCGTTACGCGCAAATTTCCCGGCAGTTACCACCACGCAAGACCCCCGCTGCGAGATACACGGACACGGACAGGGAAGCGAAAAGACCCCTTATCCAAAGCAAAGGTGAGAGAAAAAGGTTACGAAGAAGAAGAAGAAGATGAGGAGGCAGAAGCAGACGCGTGCAACCAAATTATTTTTCGCGCTCTGTCTCGCCCGTTCATCCCGGTCATTCTACTTAATTGGGGATGGGGGCCCTAAAGTTTGCTCGAGAAAGTGGCACAGTCAGCGGAAACCCATAACGATGTCGATGACTCTGAAAGAGATCCCATAGCCATGGGAACGTAGTATGGTGTTGGTGGTGATAGCGCTCCCTCTTGACGCACACGCGGAATGCCCTGGTTAGAATATTGTAAAAAATTTAACCAATTTTCAAACAGGGTGACGGGGAGAAAGGAGAGGAAAGGAATTTATATTATCGGCAGCTTCGCGAGCGCACACAGGTAAAACTGAAATTAACGGGGAAGAGAAATGACCAACGCCATGGGGATGGGAGGACAAGCGCTTTGCTCTCGACGCTCCGTAGGAGACGAGCATCGTTTCTGACAAGTCAGTGCCAAATAAATTTCACGTCTCAATTAGTTTGGTTGGCACGCGCCGCCACGTGAGTGGAATGAGTGGAATAAGGGAAATGGAAGGGGCGGGGGGAGGCGGGCGAACGGGGAGAGTACCAGGAGGCCGGTACCGGGTCCGCCGGTTACTTTAAACGCAAATGCATCGAGTGTTGTCCGTGTCAGAGAACCGAGTGAATTCTCCTCCTCTCTGAACGGGGAACGAAGATAGGGTTAGAGGGTAAGATGATTCTCGCTGAAAGAGAGAGAGAGAGAGAGAGAGAGAAAAAGTCCCGATACGGAAGAGGAGTCGAAAAAGAAAAGTTCCAATTGCTTGGAATGGAAAGAAAATTGGAGTAAAACGTTTACACCGCCCTCCTACCCCATCAGCAACCGGAGAAGAAGCATGATGATATTATTTATATACGTGTACACACATGACTTTTCCTCCTGTACGTAGGTCGAGCAGCGGTACAACATATTAACGGCTTAGCCGGTAAGCCTTTTATATTACATTTTTCCCTCTATGGGGTCTCCTAATCCAATAGGGTAGTCTTGCGGCCCCCATAATATTGGAGAGCAGAGCAAGGGGAAAGAGGAGAGGGGGTACACGGCGCTACGAATCCTAGACGATATTTAACCAGTACGACAGTAACCAGAACCAAAATCAGAACTAGAACTAGAATCGGAACAAAAACGAGCACGTGCCTAAATAATTTAATTTTGATAGAAATTAGTTCTTTTTCTTTTTGTCTCTCTCTCTCTCTCTCTCTGATATAGTTTGTCTCGTAAAAATGAAAATAACGCCCGGGGGAATCCAGGTCCTTCCTCTCCTCTTACTCCTCCGCCTCGTGTGTCTCGTATCCAAAATTAACCAGCGTAAATGAAGCGAATGGCCAATTCGCGCATTAGTGGCATCATCAGGTTTTTTTGGATCTCTCGCTATACCAGTGTGGTGCATCGCGCTATTTTCGCTATTTTCCCAAAACTAATCGCTTCTCGATAGAGACTCGGGTTCGGGGGCAAACAAACGACAAACAAACGTACACGCGCACGCACACCCACATACCTGTATCGTCATTTCGATTCCGATCTTAACGACGACTGAGCCGCCGAGCGTTATACTTGCTTCGATATAGCCAGAGCAATCCGGCACAGTCTGCAGTTAATTTAGAGGCCATTTCCTCTGTAAATAGCCAATAAAAGCGCGCCGCGTGCGCTCGCGCGCCAAAGAGGGATGAGACGGACGGACAGGGTCTAAAGCAGAGGGGCTCAGGGGGCAACGCAATATTATAAAATTTAATGCCTGGGTTTACGGGCTGTGGAGCTGGCTATAACCTCGGCCCGATATTTACTGGGCAATCGCGCCACGCCGCGCTCGCGATATTGCCGACCTGCTGTCCCGCATTCGACCTTTCGATTTTTCATTTCTTTCCACTTTCACCCCCATCCTTCTCTCTCCTAGAACAAAACACGATGCTACAATAGGCGCCAACGTCCTGCACTTTAATAGTAGTAGTAGTTGGAGTAGGAGTAGTAGTAATAGTAGCATTAGTAGTAGTAGCAGCAGCAGTTTCACTTCTCTTGCGAATCACTAATCAGATTCATTTTCCTTCGCGATATCCGATAATTTCTTGCAATAATGATAAACTCGCCTCTGCTACTCTCCTCACCTCCTCGCGCGCGCACACACACACACATACATACAGTTTAAAAGATGCAATCGATAAACACAGAGAAATAGAGATGGATTGATGCGCAGCACTAACGCAAATTCTTTGCGCGTTTCTTCGATAAAATATTTCGTAAGCAAATTACCGCTCTCTCTCTCTCTCTCTCTCTCTCTCTCTCCCCTGCCCCTCTATCTTTGTCTATCCATCCATCTATCTATACGATCGGCATAGAATATTTTCCTTCTTTGGATTTAAATTTTATTCTACTCTACTGTATTCTATCCACTCGTAAAATTTTTCCACTTTCCAAGATCGTATCTGTTTTTCGGCTAACGCTGTGGTTGCGCGTCTCTCTTTCTCTCTATACCCACATACACACGCACTTGTGTGTACATGCAAGATTGGTGAGGTTAGCTAGCAGGCAGGAGAGAGAGTGGGTGGTAGAAAGGTGGTAGAAGGTAGAAGGTAGAAGGTAGAAGGTAGGTAGGTAGGTAGGTAGGTAGGTAGCGACGTCACCGCGGAAATCAAGAGTAATGCCAACACGAAACTGCACTACCCCTCGCACATCCTTGCTTCTAACCAAGTCTCTCTCTCTCTCCCTCCCTCTCCCTCTCTCTCTCTGCCTCTCTTTCCCCTCCCTCTCCATTTCTGTTCTCTACTCTCTGCTCTCTGCTCTCTTCGTTTCTAGCTCATCCTCGCAGCATCTCGCCTCCCGGTCTCAACAACCCCCCGGGAATAGCCCCCTTGTCTCTTGTTATATGGAGCTTCGCGCTACCGCGATCTGTGCTGAAAAGGGGGAGAGAGAGAGAGAGAGAGAGAGACGAATGGCCCAACTGTTCATTCGTATCTCTGTTGTGCGTGTTACGTGCTTCCGAAGAAATTGCTCACCCACCCAAGATTCTTCTTCGATTCGTTCCAATTAAGAAACTAAGAAACTCTGTGCAAATACAGATATGCACATGTGTGCTCTTACGTCGACAATTTTACGGATTAGAGAAAAAGGCAGAAGAGAAAAAGCCCATTTTCTTCCCCAAATCTTCTCACTCACGAAAATGTGGCTATTCGTATGATCGGCTATATCCTACATCCCAGCTAGCAGAGCCCGAAACGTCTTTTAATATACACTATATCTTCGAACGACTTGGGGATTCCCCTCGGTTACTCTATATCGAAGAATGCTGCTTAGAGGAAGGACGGGGAGAGGGAAAGAAAACCGGCACATCTTTAAATCCTTCAGTGCACTCTCAATGCATCTTTACGATTTTCCATGTGCTGCTGCATACCTTTTCCGTATCCACTGAATAGATTACTTTACAACTACTGCCATTATCTTTAGCTAGGTATAACCAACTTGTCGACAATTTCTCTTTTCTCTTATCAAGGTACGCGAACGAGTTTTTCAACCAAAACCCATCTATGGACATTTTCATTGTCCATTTCCAAATAATCCAATAATACTTGGAAGATGAGTTAAAGAAAAAAGGGAAAACCAAGGGGTAGAGTCAAAAGGAGAATTCTTTTTTTCACATTACAGAAGAATTATGATTGTGGTGGAGGAGCGACGCTGCGTAATGGCGGAAAGTGGGGAAGCGTGCAAGCAGGCCGCAGGACGGATCTCGTCTGCTTATATTGCAGCAGATTAAATTAATTTTGCCAAATTAATTGGTAGTTAAGATGTTTAGCGTTAAGTGAGAGAGTCTAGTCATCTCTCCGCAAGAGCATCCTACCTACCTACCTACCTACCTACCTACCTAAGCTTCAGCTTCGGCTCCACCACCCCTTCCTTACTTACCATCTCTCTCACCTCCTTCAATTCTACTTTTCTAAAACTGTCATTCTTTTCCTTTTCCCTTTCCCTGCCTGTTTCTCCCTCTCTCTCTCTCTCTCTCTCTCTCTCTTTATTTGGACAATATGTAATTTTTATTATTTCAGTCGATACCAATATATTCGTACTATTATTCTTATCTTATATACATATACTGCACAAATTTCTCCATGTTTCCTACAATTGGTTAATTAATAGTTGAATAACCTGCCAGTGAATGCGAGTATCTGTATACGAGTCTCGATACCTTTTATCGAAGGAAAATAAATTACGCATACAAAACAGTCTACATTATTTTATGAAATATGAATTGCGCTGACCGTACAGTGTCCTCTGTGAAGAAATTTGTTGATTGCCAAGCGACTCCCTCACTAATCTTTTAATTTTTTAAATGCGTCGTTGATCGTTTATCGTCGTTACATTGATCGTTGATTCCTACACTTTCGGTAGCAGGTACATCACTCTTAAGGGTTCAAGGGAGATCTACTTGGAATGATTTTTACCCTGCGTTCTCTCCCTTACCTTTCACCAACTAGCTACCACGCACCCTCTTTTCCTGCTTCACCGACACCAGATAACCATGCTCGCTCGACTATACCAATATACTACTACTGTTGTTATTATTGCTTGTCACCACCAATGGTAAAAAGTTTATTCGAATAAAGTATGTAGAATAATCAAAAAGATGATAGTCATCCCTATTTGATAGATACTTTATTCATTTACATTTTATTTATATTATATTTATATTATATATATATATATATATATATATATATACACATTTAGTGAAATTCTTTCAAGTCTCAATCGTTTTCCATTTCTTCACGGATGAGCTGCGCCAATCTTTCCATGGCCTAGAAATATTAGAGTGTTAATGCAAATAGTTAGGAAGAGAGAGAGAGAGAGAGAGAGGGAGGAAGGAACTGGCAAAGATCTGGTTTTCTACGGTAGGTAAGAATAGAACCAACTTGGTTCTCTGCGCTTACCAGATTCATCTCCTCGTAGGAGGCTTTGGCAAAACTGGCCCTAATGGCATTACAGGGTTTGCTAGTATCCCTCATGAAAGCTGCGCCCGGTGCCATTATAACACCCTGTGTTATGCCCTTTTGCATTACCAACTTCCAAGTATCCTCAATTCCGCGCACTTTAATCCAGAGAAACATTCCAGCGCTAGGCTGTGCAAAATCGGCGAGTCCTGCGCGTGTGCATTGCATTCTGCTATAGTATTATATAGTACATGGTCGTACACGACATAATTATCGCACTACCATCGGGGGAGAAGGGGTCAAAAGAACAGGGGAACAAGGGGCCAGGGAAACAGGGGGACAAAGGGACAGAGGAACAGGATAAAGCACAAAGAGAAACAGACACACTTCACAAGTGGACTAGTGTCTTCGTGCAATAGCAAACAAGATAATTTACGATGCACCCCTTCCCCTCTCCTATCGATAAAAATTGCTTAAACGCGCTCTTATCTCTATCGAGAGTGCTGCTTGTCTTCTCATTATATGCATCGTTACAGCATCATGCATCGTAAACACACTTGTATAAATTGGCACGCGAATACAAAGCTTATCAACAAGGAAAGCGATAGGAGAGGGAGAATAGATTGCATCGTCTTCTTTTCTTCTTTTATAGTTATCGACACAGAGACACTCATACTGTACCATTTAGGTGTTTCCTGGCCAGTGCAGTGATTACATCCCTGCGTTGCTTATAAAACAGTCTTATTCTCTCAAAGTGATCCATCATTCCATTAAATCCCCAAATCTTAAGAAGCCTGTAGAGTATCGCCTACATGGGTGTGTGTGTGTGTGTGTACGCGTGTATGTGTAAGAGAGAGAGGGAGAGAGAAAGAGAGATTTTTTTCAATTAATCCTTCTTGTCTTTTTCCTTTTGTGTTTTAAGAGTAACGAAAGAGGCAACATGGAAGACAAAAGTATACGTGTGTGCGTGCGTAATACAGAGAAAGAGAGAGAGAGAGAGAGAAGAGGGGGCGAGAGAGTGATAAGCCTCGCGAGACACGCGCCACGAATGACTATTCGAAGCTGATGATTGTGAGAAAGTGTGAAAGCCAAACGATTAATTAAACGAGGCGTGAATAATATTTACGAATTCGTTATCCTCTCTACTAAAAAGCACACGCACGCGCATATACACATCTTTTCCCGACGTTAGAATGAACGTTGTTTGAGATTTATTCGAGATTGTCGCGAGACTCCTTTACCTAAGGACCTATCCAATCATCTATATTTACCTACCTGCGATAACGTAGGCGCGTGTAAATGACTACTTTGCATATGGAGCTCTATGCTAGCTACGAGGGGCGCCGCTGCAGTCAGAAATCCAATTCGAAGTCCACTGCTGACCACTTTTGAAAAAGAGTCTAGCCGTATCACTCGTCCTTCGGTATCGAGAGATAAGAAAGAAGTCGGTATTTCCTATGAAATAGGAGAATAATACACAAGAGTTTTTTTTTTCCTTCTTTTCTCCTCGCGTGCACCGCTAGTCTCTTTTACCACTATTTCATCACTACTATACTATACGTTGCCACTCTACTTACATCCGTAAAGTACATAAAATGATAGGGATCGTCGTCCAAAATCAGAAAATTGTATTCACAAGCTATTCTATAAATCTCTTTGCGTCTTTCCAATGGAATAACAGCTCCATTCGGGTTAGCTCCTGTTGCGTTTACATACATGATCTTGGGCATTTTCTTCCCAGATAATTCTCGATCACTGAGAATCTCCTCGAGTTTTTCAGGAATAATCCCAAAGTCATCCTGAGGTATCGGAATGAGTTCCGCTTTATGGGGCGCAACCTTAAGGTTTCCAAGAGGCACGGGAGGAGGGAAAGGCGGATGAATAAGAGAGAGAGAGAGAGAGAGAGAGAGATTATTAGTATTGTTTTGTAAAAAAAATAAAAAAATAAAAAAAAATCTTAAGAATATTAAGAAATGGTTAATATATTAATAGGAGTAAGAAGGTAGACTATATTGTGACTAACCACTACTTCGACACCTGGATAGAAAGGGTCGTGCACTAGAATCGGGTCCCCATGCTCGATAACGGCCTCGAGAGTTTTACTGAGACCATCCTGAGATCCAGAAACGATTACGACATCACGACTATCCCACATGGGCGGTGAGTGCGCTCGCTTCTGAAATTCTCGTATGGCCTGAAAGTCGAGGAAAAGGCTTTATATAGAGTTTTTACTATCATAATCAAGAAAAACTGGAGAAGATGAAAGAAAAAGAGAGAGAAAAAATTAAAAGAAGAGTACATGAAGAAGAGGTGGATAGCCTTGGCTGGGGATATACTGGAGAGCAGCACCCAGTTCCTTGTCCTCGAGGGTAAAAGATGATCCATCGTAGAGCTTTACCGAAATCTCGGTAAACGGAAAGGTCTCCTCGTTCGGCATGCCCTCAGCCAATGACACGACCTTACTCGAAGTGGAATACGCAATTTTCGCTATGGAGTTTCAATGACTATTTTTAGTTTAGTACTCTTCTTGGATCAATCGTTGTTTAATCGATTGATTGCTGCTGGCTATCCATCTTATCATCGCATCGAGTAAAAAGAGTTAAAAAAAAAAAAAAAAAAAAAAAAAATGAGAACGTTGCATAATCGTCAGGAAACCAAGCAAGCAAACAAACTAACTAACTAACTAACCAACCAATCGATCAATCAATCAACTAACCAATACTTGATCCAAAATAATCTAAAATCCTTAAACACGTAAGCAAGTGGATAAACATGTGTCACAATCGTTTTAGATTAGCCAACAGTCCAATCAAGTAGAAATTCAATGAAATAAATAATGCAAGAGAGACAAGCGAGGCGAGAAAGGGAGGAGAGGGAAGTAGAATGATGAGGCAATATAGAGTATTCGCTTTAAAAGGAACAAGACACTTGTCTGCAAAATAAGAAGAAACTAGAGAGGAGAAGAGAGGAGAGGCGAACGAGGAAGAAAAGAAACAAATGAAGGTACTCACTCAATTCTCTTGTAGTAGCGGATCGCCTACGTTTCGAGACTTCCGTTTTAAAATACGAATAATCCATTTTAAATTTTTCTTTATTTTTGTGCATTTTTTATCGCTGTTACTAATTAATAACAAACAAATAGATTTCTTCCTTCCTTCTCTCCTTTCTTATTTATACGTATGTGTGTAAATGCGTAAATTCAACTGTTAATTTAGCAAGTCAGAAAAGAGGTAAGGTCTATTCGCTTTTTTTCTTGATTTGGTTTATATAACTTTCGAAGGAAAAATATCAAAATAAAGACAAGGAAAAACGCAGAGAGACCTCTAAAAGAGATATCTTAATATCTCATATTGGCGACGTGCAAGAGTCTACGATGTATTAGCAGCAGTTTCAAAACTCGATTTCGTTCGTTCGCGACATTCCAATTAACTGGCAGCGCGCTAAAAACTCGGCGTGCCCGCTCGGATAAAACTTTTAAAAGCAGAATAAAAGCGTCCAGTCGAGCTTTTAATATCGGCAATATTGATCGAAGAGAATTTTCCAGCAAAATACCCAAGAATTTTTCGATTTTCCGATTTTTCGCGCTTTTCAACTTGAACAGATTAAATAATCCCCCTTCCCCCCTCCCCCCTTTATGAAAACAGTAAATTTTTTAGAAATATATACACACAACACACACACATACACACACACACACACGCATAAGGAGAGTGCGGCGTGTTTTTTCCTTTATTTTCTCACGATGCTTCTACTTTTACCACCCTTGTCAATACTGACAGTGCGTCTTGTTTCTTCGGCTTTTATATTTAGCGATTGCATTGGTTGCGTCAGATCACATAAACATTATGTATATATCTCTATGTACATTCAAAGGAACACACGATTGGCTCTCTATATATTATATAGTGTGCGGGGACAAACCGTTCGTATCCACTCCCTCTCCTCTCCTCTCCTCGTCTTCTCTCTCGATTAAATCCCGAGAACTACTCACACACAAACACACACACTTATATATATATATATATATATGTGTGTATACATATAAATATATATATGTATATACATATATATATATATATAGAGAGAGAGAGAGAGAGAGAGAGACGCTTCTCAACACACATTAAATTATGCATAAACAAATTTTTCTGCCTATCAAATAATAATACCCTTCAAATAAGTAAAGAATATTCTTTCTTTTTATTACTTTTTTTTATTCTTTATTCTCTTTGTTCATGAACTTTTTGCATCGCCCCCAAAGTTTCCCGCTCTTTTTCCATTTCTATATCTTATTTCCAAAATACCTAAATAAGATCTATTTTCTATTTGAAATCGAGTTACTTGCAAGTGTAAGTGATATACCAGAGAATCTCACTTGCACATTCTTCACTCTTCTTTCGACACTTGATCTATTTTCACGATTGTGACCGGTAAGAAGGTCATAGTTGTATCAACGATGATGTAACGCACAACTATGATTACATTCGAGAGTACGATGAATGAATGACGAAAGTCTCGAAGACAGTGAGCTAACCTTCTTCTATAATACAAGTGAACTTACATACATACACACAGACACGAGGCCGCGTGCAAGTGTATTTTATGTAAATGAAAGACTCTGTGTCTCTTCCTTTTACTTTTTTTCATTTTATACAAGTGTGCCCATATCTCCCTATCAATTGGTAATCGATAAAAATGTCGCTCCCTCCCCCCTTCCACCATCATGCTTCTCCTTCCAAATCGTCTGAATTCAATACTTTATTTAAAAGTACACGTGTAAAATATCAGCGCGCCTTTGACAATTTTTTAATTGACGGCGCACGCACTTTACACACAGCTAAATAGATTGCTAAGCAATGTACAATTAATTGACCATGACCATCGCTCTTGTTCCTTCATCGTTTCCTCGCTACAAGGTAATTATGATTAATACCTTGTAATCATAATGAATTTTTATCTGGGTGTTCTCTCTCTTTTCACAAGTGGAATATCAATTACACGACGAAGCAAAGAGTTTTACCACCGCGCTAATCAAACATTCATAAAATTTCGTAAGAATTTCTTCTGATGCAACACTAAGCCCAGATTTACTTTATTTTGCTCCAATAAAAAGCAGAAAAAGGAGAAAAGAAAAAGAGAAATACTGTCAAAGTATGAATAAAAGAGAAATGTTTACAAGTGGCATCATTATTAA
Organism: Sclerodermus sp. 'alternatusi'; assembly: GCA_037305995.1. Taxonomy (NCBI): domain Eukaryota; kingdom Metazoa; phylum Arthropoda; class Insecta; order Hymenoptera; family Bethylidae; genus Sclerodermus; species Sclerodermus sp. 'alternatusi'. Next base: position 2,648,538 of record CM074554.1, on the reverse strand, counting down.
TCAATGGCCACTTCTCCTTCTTTCAGAGAGGACCAATGTATCTGCGTAAACGTCAGAGATATCAGACGTAGAACGCAACTTGTATCTCTAGTCCCTTCTCATTCGCGAATAACACTTTATACAACAGCTGCTAGTCGGGTTATCTCGCTCGTTCATTTTTGCCACTTGATTTGACTTTTTGCCAAGCATCTTATGTTTATTTGCCCTAGGTGTGCTACGCGGTACATAAAATTGAATAATCCCACTAATTCCAGGTGAAAGAAAAGAGAAAAAATTGCTGCTGCTGCTGCTGCTGCTGCTACTATCCACCATTACTAGAAAGGGGTGCGCACATTTTTCTTTCGCGTTCTTTTTCAGTAGGAACGTTTTTCGCGTGTCGCTTCCGGTCTTCTCTAGATGACTCGAAGAGCTTGTTACGAAGGGTATGAAGAAGGGTGGGAGAAGAGAAGAAAAGAGGAAAGGAGAGAAGGAGATTCTCTTCGGAGCAGAGAGTCAACGGCAGGGGTAATTTTAGGTCGGCTAATGTCGTTTCGCTTTTAATGAACTTCTCCGTTCGTTAAGTACGTTTCTCCATCTCCGCCTTGCACCCGTTCACTAAAACCTCCATCGTAGATTGATCACGCCGATTTTTCACTTACAGCCAACTTGAGTGATTTACGCTCTATCACACTCACGCACACACACACACACACATGTATCAACCAAGCAATAAATATTTCTCCGCAACTAAACTATTCTCAATTGTCTCTTTGCAATTTTCTTATCATTATCGATACTCGACGATGACTCCTCGCTTTTCTTCAATCTCGAATTTAGGCGCTTCTTATTGAGTGGCAACCATGCATCTCTCTCCCTCTATTTTGCCCATCGCTATTTCTTTTGCGCAACGATACGAGTTTAAACGAAAGAAATAAGAGAAAGAAAATGGATTTTATCGCGTAGAAATTCTATCGCAAGGAAGAAAGGAATTGAAATTGAGAGGGAAATTCCTAAAAGGAGGTCCATCTCCTTACGGGAGATTGGCTTCTCGCATCTCTTCGACTATTGGCGAGCGAACCTGGCGCAAAGAGCTCGGCACGGCAGTGGCTCTGCTGCTACCAGTGGAAACTGAAAATCCACTCAGCGACTATGAATTACTTGGCGATTATCCAGAAATTTCATTATTTTCTCGCTGGAAAGCGCTAAATTTCCTGCCAAGGTTTCTCATCCGTCCTCCAACCGAGAGAGGGAGGGAGACACGAACCCCTCAGAAACTATTATCCATGAAAACACCCGTTCACACGTAGACTCTTCTTCTCTTTTCCTTAAAGAACAGTGTCTATCAAACTGCGTGTCGCGCGGGACACGGTGTGCCATAAAAAGAACTACAGGTTTAAAAATACAGGTAAATGAGGTGCAAAGAGACACCATGGTGTACACATCCGTCTGTCTTGATGGTATACGCATCAAATGGTATCTAGTGTGCTATAGAAAATAAATTCTTTTCGCATAATGTATCGCAAGGTAAAAAAGCTCGACAGACACCGTGCTTTAGACTAATACCATTCTACGATTCCATTTCTTGTTTACGCACGCGTGTGTGCCAGAGATAATCCTGTTGAATCATCAAGGGAGTAGTAGCGTCCAGAGAGAAGAGCTCATTCACTCAGGTAGAATGACGAGAAAGAAGCAAGCAAAGTATGCCTCATTGTCAGGAAACCACATTACATTGTATAGTTTCAAGAAACTGCACTCGACTGTAAACTCGTAGTACTGGTATAATATTGGTCTCTGCACTAACGCTCTCTATCCTTCTTTCCCTTCCTCCATCTCTATTTTGTTGCGGTGTGGCTCTCATTCACGCCCAGCTGATACCTAATTGGGTACACCCCTCACGCTGAGTCCTTTATATCGAGTGTCAAAATACTTTTACACTCTCTTTTCTCCTAATCCTCCAAGCGATACAACAATAACAACGACGCACTCTCCGCAAACTCTCATTCTTTTCTACGCTTTTTTATTCTCTGGTCTTATTCCTCGTGACAAAGAGAGAGAGAGAGAGAGAGAGAGAGAGAGAGAGTAGGGGGGGGGGGGGGAGATAGGAAAAAAGAAGCGGAAAGCCGCTTCTCAAATTTTCCACAAACTTGGCTACATTTGTGTGGTTATTTTAAGTTGTTAGAAAAGTGTATTAGTTGCATGAACGCCATCATTTTATCATTAATCTCTTCTTCTTCTTCTCTCTCTCTCTCTCTCTCTCTCTCTCTCATCCAAGTCGATTCTAAAAAGTAGTTTGACCTTTCGTGCAAATGCTTTTAGCAACACCTTTTCCAAGTTGATCGGAGCTAACGGAATTACATCGAAAGCTCGATAATTGCTGATAATTCGAGAGAACTTCATTAAGACGCTCATCTGGTCTAGGCGAAATGCTTTCATTTAATTATGCCTCGATTTCAATAACTCGATTATCGCGCTTATGATGGTAATCGATTATGTTTCCGGTCCTCCAAAACATGCGGAAATCTTGCGCTCTCGCTTTCAGAGTCGTCAAACGAATGAAGGAAGAAAAAGCAAGCTCCGCTCTCTCCTCCTATTTTCATAAAGAACACTGTACGAAACGATCGCATTCTCTTTACTCTAATTAGCTTGACAGTGCGTTAAAGCACAGCGTATACCAGCCAATTATTGGTAATTGCGTAAAGATGTCACTCCGTAAGCGGATTGCCAATGGTTTTCTAGTCAGTATTGTGTAGTCTTCTCTCCTACAACGTAAGCCGTACCATCGGTGTCCACCACACTCCAGAAGGAGAAAAGGGAGGAAAGCGAGGGTGGAATCCCTAACGCCCTCTTCCACCTCTCTGGCTGGTTAAGGGGCTTTGGGGACAACCGGGGACAGTTAGTTAGTTAGGAGGGTAACGCCACGAAAATCTCTGGCGTTGGTAGTTTGATGGTGGGGAAGTGGAGGTGGAAGGCAGTTGAAATCCCTCCCTCATGTAACCGACGGCAATAATAAAGCAACACACTTGTACCTCCTCCACCACCACCACCACCACCACCATCGTCACTTTTGTCTCTTGAGCCCGATTTCTCTCCTTATTGCGGGAACAAAAGCGCATTTTCCTCTCTCAATGTCCAAGCGCGTAAAGTCATCGTGCTAAATTATCTCTATTTGTGTTTCTCTTGAGTGATTACGTAATTATTTTAAGTTTTTAATAAAAACCTCTACACATACATCCGTTTGCAAGCAAACAACGAAACAGAGAATGTGGAAGAAAAGTCTTTTCTATCTCTCTCTCTCAAATAATTGGGCAAAATCTTGAGGAACTCGAGGAAGGAAAAGAGAGTGTTCTTACAAGCAGAAATTAAATTAGTTTGCTGGGAGAAAATTGAAAAATCCCTTAAACCGAGGCGTGGGCAGAAGGGGCAATAAGGGGAAGAGTGAGAGGGATGGAGGAAGAGGGGGAAAGAAGGAGGAAGGGAGGAAGGAAGGAAGGAAGGAAGGAAGGAAGGAAGGAAGGAAGGAAGGAAGGGAGGAAGAAAGAAGGAGGAAAAGAGGGAGGAAGAAAGGTTATGGTGAAAATGCGGTAAAGAAGGGGTTTGGTTGTTGGATGGGTAAAAAGTCAGCGCGCCGTGAAAACTCGTTTAAAGATGAAAGGCCAGCTAACGACTTATTTTCGATAAGGAAAAGTTAAGGCACTTGGCCCCTTTTTCCATCCCCTCGCCCGAGAGGGTGAACTAGGGTGAAAAGTTGAATGCTATTCGCGCGGCGCGCGGTCTCGCGTCTGTCGGAGGCAGGAGACACGAGCGGAGACATGAAAGTCCTTTCTTATATTATAGAAGTCGTCTAACCTTCGACCTAGTCTAACCAAGGACCACTGTGACTACTGCTGCCTCCTCCCCTCCTCCCCCAACAGAGTTACTAGTATAATATTACCAGTAGTATATAATGCGTATTTCCTTCCATCCTCTCTTATTGGTTTCTCTCTTTTTCAAAAATACTTGTATCTATTTCTTCGACTTGTATCTTTGCTCGACTCCCTCTCCCATATACTACTTTACTACCCCAACGAAAACTACCTAAGCGAAAACACAACAGTTGCGCGCACTCGTACAACTCAATTGTTATGTGAAAACGATGTGAAATGGGATTGATGTAATTTCGTTAGGCATGCGACCCTCTTCCGAAAGGAGAGAGGGAGAGAAGAGGGGTAAGAGAGAACGCGAGCAGAACCTTGATAGAAAACCTTCCGTAGACTTATACTTAGTGGCGGCGCCGCCTCCATCCATACTTATCCGTTTCCATTTCAGATTCTTTGCAGCATACATCACACTATTCAGCAATGTAGAAAAAAGAAAATCATCAACTAATATTTACTCTACCAGATTCACCACTACAAGTTTCAAAGAGCAATTTCTGCTTACATCTGCCCATCTCTACGTTGAAATAATTGCTTGTTCGACTCTTTTATTGGAACATTTTATACGCAGCTTACGTGTATAGGACATCTACGCGTGTGTGGGCGTGTGTAGGTACTTTTACGCGAGTATACGGATGAAAACGTTGCGCGAAAATTGTATAACGCGCATCACAGGAGTTTACAATTTCTGACGAATTAACAAAGTAAAATTCCATAACTGTCGTGCGGTATAAACCTTTGCAATAACTCGCTTTGATTGTAACAGTTTGCAAATAAATATTTGAACAACGATTGTTTATCGCGCGCGAGGGGGATCTCTAGTTCGTTTAACGGAATCAGGAGGGGAAATGCATAAGGGAACAAAAATTTTATCCGAGAATGTTGTAAATGAGAGGAGTAGAGATAGATAGACGGATATAGATATGATAGATGGATAGAGCAGGAGAGAGAAAGAGAGATCGTTTTTCAACGTTTTCAAAATATAACCTTCGTGTTTTAACGCGACTCTGTTTCCGAGGTCATTTCGTATGATGGCTGGAATGCAATTTGCACCAAATTATGCTACTATTCACGAAGGGGAAATGACATTTTTGCAATGCCCGCTACTACTACTGCCACCACCGCTACCATTACCACCTTCGTGTACAACAATAACAGCGGAGGAGGAGGAGGAGGAGGAGGAGGAGGAGGAGGAGGAGGAGGAGGGGAGGTTTATAATGATATTAAAAAAATTATTATAAAATATTTAAAATAATCTTTCTCTCTTTGTTTTGCGATCCTTTTTTATTTTCTCTCTAACTCCATATATCTCTATATTAAAAATAAATAACGTTTCACAGAGAGGGTTAACTTAATTCTCCATGACGCGCGTGTGTACCCCGCCTTCCCCCTTTTCCGCTCTGTTCGAACTACCCCTCCTCTCCACCTCTGTCTATGGAGACTTTTGTCGCTAAACGACGAGGCTGTATCTAATGACTTATGAAGTCAAGCCAAATGACCAAACCCTCCCTTCGCATTTGTCACCCCAGGACACGAAGCTTCGAGTTCCTGCGAGAGAAAATTGAATAATTTCGCTTTTGGCGTTCCGCGCGTACTCTGACTGATGCAGCCTGACAGGATCAGGGAACAAAGAACTTGAAAAGCGAATATACATCGTTTTCGATTTGATTATTCCTTAACAACTCCTACTACCTACCTACCTACCCCCTCTTCTTTTCCCGATAAAAAAAAAAAGGAGGAAAAAACAAAATAGAAGGATAAAGGGGAATAAAGTAGAGCAACGATTTCGACTCGAGACAGTTTGTTGCACAAGCAACCCTAGGACTGGGCGGTTATGTGTACACACATACACACACGCACACACACATATGTATACATATGCATTTATCTCTCTCTGACTGAATGTTGGAAAATAGTAGAAAATGCTTGCTTGGACGACTCGCGCGGCTGGACCGAAAAGTCGATATTTCCGTCAATGGCGTTATCCTTCTTTCCTTTCTTTCCTACTCGTGCTGTCCGTGTCCGGCGTGTCGCTATAAACGAGGTTACCGATCAAAGTGCCGCACACTCGCGCCACACTTTGCAACGTTTTTCACGCTCCAAGCACCTTTCAAGAAATTCTCTCCACTACCGAAAGAAATCCCCTCCTCTTCTCTAATAGCATGGAGCGTCTGCCACGAGCAGACAATTCTATCCGTCTATCCATCTATCAATTGATTTATCTATCCATCCTATCTCTATCAATTTACCTAGCTAGCTAGCTAGTAGCTTGACTACCTAGCTATCTAGCTATCTCTACTACCTGGAGAAAGAGGACAACGTCTGCTGCTGGATCATAAGAAGGGCCATTCGAAAGAGCAGAAGAACCCTTTGGAAAATGAAATAAAGTGAAATAAAGTAAAATAAAGGAAAAGCGAGATGTCTGCTAAAGAGAAAAGTATTTCACGGCGAGAATGGGAGAGAGGGGAGGGAAGGAAGGGAAGGGAGAACGATTGGGTCGAGGGTAGATGGGGTGCTGGCGACCGCTCTGGTGGCGGTTGAAAGAACCAATTTTGTCCTAATAGAAAAATCCCCAGTGCCGAACCCAATTTATAAACCCGCAAACATGGCTGCTGCTGGTGGTGCTGCTGCCGCTGCCGCCGCCGCCGCCGCCGCCGCCGCCGCCGGAGGAGGGTGCAACGGTACTCGCTCGCCCACAGACCGAATTCCAACGTGTACAATCACATAGAATGACGGATTTATAAGGCCAAAAGCGGGTTTGCAGAGAGAGAGAGAGAGAGAGAGAGGGAGGAAAAGTCGAGTTTTCCTGCGTTACGGTGAATTTTTCACGAATGAAAAAAGGAGCCCACACTACGGAGAACGTCAGGTTCAACCATAGGCACGATTCAATTTTCGCCTTCTCGACTCATTTTCGCTTTGCCATGTCACACCATGCAATGCCACGCCTCGTCGAAACGCATCGCAACACTTTTCTATTGGCCATTCCAAATTTACCTTTCCTTCGCTAGAAAAGGAAAAAAAAGAAAAGGGTGGAACATAATATTTAAAAATAATTCTCAAGAAGTTTAGAAACACATGGTGTCGTATACTGGTGTAGGGCGGATGGGTCTCCTCGCCAAGGGGTGAGCAGAGAGCAACGCGCGTTGTTACCATTTCTAGATTAGCTACAATGGTATCCAACAGAGATAAATACTCTACTCTACTCTACTCTCTCTCTCTCTCTCTCTCTCCTTTGACCAAGTTTCTGCGAGCACACCTACCTTTTGGACATATGTACGCAGCAGGAATCCCCCTCCCTCCGCTTCTTTCTTCCCTCTCGTTACGCAACAGCATCTGCACTGATGTAATCGCGCGATAAACCTACCGAACGTGGGACATGGGACATTGAACATGGGACCAGGCGAAAATTTCATTTTTCAAGTTCTTCAGAGATTCGGAAGAAGAAGCGAAGAGGAGGGAGGGGAAAAGAGGAGAAAATGACTGTGCAAGGGATTGTTCAATTGGCCTGTGGGGGTGGCGAGGGTCCTTTCTTCTGGAAAATAACCCGGCCGACAGTTTTATGCTTTTAATCGCGTATACACGGCCGGGCCGAAGCCGTAGTAGTTTATTTAACAGCGCCGTGGGCATCGGTAAACACGGGTTAGCGAATTGGCCCCAGGGCTCGACCGAATGATAGTTAACGTACCGCTAAACGCCATTGGAGGAACGGAGCTCCCCACCCCCATCCCCTCACCTTCGCCCTCGCCCTCGCCCTCGCCCTCTCCCTCTCCCTCTTCACGAACGACTCGTATATTGCGTGCGCGAGGGGAGCCAAAATTTAATTTTGTGCTTTTTGTACCGCGCCAAATCGGCCTCCCCCTCCCCCGCCTATCTCTCTCTCTCTCTCTCTCTCTCTCTCTCTCTCTCTCTCTCTCTCTCTCTCTCTCTTCTCAACCATTTCTCCACTATCTATCTGCACGCTTATCCAGACGCCCACTTCTTCCCCCGGTTCCCGTTCCTCTTTTAGAAAATCAGCATCAAAATACAGGCGGCGTTCTTTCCAAATTTTCATCAGTCAAATTATTCGACAATTGAATTCTCTTTCAGTTTTATTCTCGCTGTTTGTGTGACTGATGAATCGTTTGCGTTACGACGACTTTTATTTTTCCGCAATATCAATTCGATTCGATTCAGAAATAGAGAGAGAGAGAGAGGGAGAGAGAGAGAGAGTCTGCAATTTGCACTTCTTATTTAAGCAAACCTTTATTATTCTCATTCATAAAGAAGATAGAACGCACCAGGAGATGGTGGAAGAGAGAGAGAGAGAGAGAGGAATGAGAGGAAAACGACGAGACGGTTGACTTGATGAAATCATGCCGTGGGTATTAAACAGGGATACTCTCTGGCAAGAGGGATGATGTGTTGCCGGCGTCTATGCATGAGACAGCAAGAGACTGGTTGCTGGCTTCCAATTGGCGGGAGCAAGACAAAGCCAGGAGTCGGCTGCTGCACTGTATACACAGTTAATTAAACCGGAGCACCGCTAACGTGCCGCTGCTGCTGGTGCTGGTGATGGTGCCTGGTACTCGTGGTGGTGGTGATAGTGCGATGATGGTGGGGTGATGGAGGCGCGTTCGCCATCTCTCCTCCTACACCACCACCACCACCACCACCACACTGCATCATCCAGCCCCAATTTTCGTCTCTCATACCCCTCCCCTCTCGCCAATCTTATCTTCTCTCCTTTTCTTCTCTTCTCTTCTCTTCTAATAATAATGAAAGGAAAAAGTGGACAAGTAGAGAAATAAAGAGTGGCAAGGAGAAACGAGGAGATTAGCCAGCGCAGAATCTCCTAGGCAACATCTTCCGTCGAATGGCACTCCTGCTGCGCGTGTCTTTCGAAAACCTGTCGCAAAGCTCTTGTCCTTGAACAATGGCGTAAACACCACCTGCGGCTACCGGTAGCAAACAAGCTTTTCTTCGAGTGTTCCTGACCAAGAACAAGCGCGCTCAATACCAATAAAACTGCTCGCGTCAAGAGAAATTGGAGCGAGAAACGAAGGTCTTTTATTTTTCTTCTTGACGCCACCACCTCTCTCCTCCTCCCTCTGTCTCTCTCCCACCAATAACGCTATTCTGGTCCAAGATGACCGTCTTGCTCTGCTCTGCCTTTCTCTCTCTCTCTCTCTCTTTTCCCTTACTTAGCAAATTCAACGAAATTGGACTTGTACTTTGCTGATCTTGTGGGTCACGCCCTGGCTCGCCTTCCTATATCTATTTCTTTCTTTCTTTCTACCACTCCATTCTCAGGTCCTATCATCGTCCCTCCCGCTTCATTCGGTTCCGCTCCGTTTCGCTTCGTGTGGCAGCTGCAAGCGAGAAACATTTCTTCGAAACTCGATCAAGCGGATAAAGGAGTTTGCGATTATTCTCACCCTCATCCCCCTTCCCGTTCTCTTTTGACAGACGCGTCAGATTTGCAAACAGCTACTTGAGCTATTTACCCTCTACTCCTACTCTTCTCTTCTACTCTATTTGCGATGCTCCTTTCAACGTTCCAAAGGACACGCGCCATTCTTAGGCACGCTTAGACACACTTTCCCACAATGACCACCACAATTTCCTTCTTATGGATTATTCTTCCATCGAGAGAGAAAGAGGGAAAGAGAGAAAGAGAGAGGAGGAAACATTCCCCATTCCCTTGGCACGCTGTTCTCGAAAATTAAATCCATTTCCCACATGAGGAAGGAAAAAGCCGCCTATAGCTGCTGCTGCTGCTGCTGCTGCTGCTGACTGGATCGCGATAACGCAAAAAGGAATTCTCTACACTCGGCTCACTCGTGCAACAAACGTATAATTTGCGTTGGTTTACCCGATTCGATTTTCAGTAGCGTTACCGTTTATCGTATTGCTACAGGCGGATATCTTTTGTCGCGTGGTTTGTGGGCGTTCACTTTGCCGGAGGCTAAAATGCCAAATGCTCTCAAGGACCAAGCGTGTGTGATTGCATTGAAAAGGGGAAGAGGGAGGGAAGGCCGGACGCACCTGAATCTTTCTCCTTATCAGCGGAAAAATCTTTGCTTTTTCGGAAAATGGAAAATGAGACTTTTCTACGCGATATTGTTGCGACATGTATGAAAGAACTAGAGAAAGATGCTGTCAAGTAAGAGGAGAGGAAGGAAGGGATGATTGAGCGCAATGATACGATCGGTAACGCGTGAAATGTACAAAATCCAAGAAAATCCAAGAGATTTAAGGAAGTTGATGCTAGCTGGTAGTACGGTATGAGAAAGTGGTGGTAGTGGGGATGGGGGGTGGGTGGAGGATCGACGCGTAAATGGTAAACGGTAAACGGTAAATGGTAAACGAGGACGGCGGTGGTGGTGATATTGGTGGTAGTGGTGGCAGAGGTGGTGGTAGTGGTGGTGGTGGTGGTGGTGGTAAGCTTTACCTCATTTCTGGCAATTACAGGGGATGCCAGAATCCGCCGCAAGAATCAAGCCGCTATCCAAGTGTGTGCGAGTATATACGTTATGGGGCAGCGTGGACACCCACGTGCACGTATGTGTGAGAGCTCTGTTAGTATGCGCATGCAGTAGAGAAATTTACTTAAAGCGACTCACTGGTTGAAGTTTGTTCGAGGTGTGCGTGCGTTATTGCACGTGCATTCAGCTCGTGTGCGTGGCGACGTCGCTAGCCTTAAGTTTGCCTCCGTGTGAGATGAGAGTCCTCCTCCTCTTCCTCCTCCTCCTCCTCCTCCTCCTCCTCCTCCTCCTCCTCCTCCTCCTCCTCCTCCTCATCCATCTCCATCTCCTTTTGCTGCTACTGCTGCTGATGCTCCTTCTGGCCTGCTGCGCGCGCTAAATGCGCGGAGGAATCGCTCGGCCTCTACCTGTGTACACCAAAGAAACGTACATGTATGGGCAAAGCGGGAGTAGCACGCACACACATATGTGTGCATATATACATATATACAGAGGGAGAGAGAAAGAGAGAAAAAGTCGCGTCTAATGGACTCTAACTCGCGTCTGCTATCTACAAGCTTGCCTTGTGTATTACAGAAGCTCGGTTAAAGGCCATTGTTGCCGTTGTCGTTGCCGTTGCCATTGCCATTGCCGTTGCCATTGCCGCCGTCGTAGCCGCCGCAGTCACCGTTGCCAAAGGTTCAAAAGCGGGAGTTGCCTCTTTTCCGAATTAACCCCACCCCTGTCGCAAATCGTGGTGGTGCCTTCCAACCGATCTACACACGCACGAGCGCGCGCGTTCGCAAAACCTCTCTCCCTCTCATTCCCTCTCTCACCCCATGTGTTTGCGCGTGGATTTCAAGGATGAAAGAACGAGCCGAGCATCCCCTGTGCTCGCCATGTTCTCGCTTTTCAACAACCATTGGCTCCTCGAAAGCTCCGGAAGAGAAACGATTGGTGAAAGGGAGCCACGCCCATTAAAACGGTTGCAGCAGTACCTCCCTCTGGCGCTATAGAGGAAGGAGAGAGAAATTGGGAGGGGAGAGAGAGAAAGTCGAGGAGTAGTGCGCGTTGTCCCGTACCGTTCGTCCTCGCGCGACTACCGGCCCGGGTTGCCCTGAAGCGCGCACAGTTTCTATAAGCCACGACGAGACGACGGGACGCAACGACGACGACGACGACGGCGACGGCGACGACGACGACGACGACGACGACGACAACGACGACGAGGACGAGGACGTGGACGTGGACGTGGACGTGGACAAGGACAAGGACGAGGACGGCAATGACGAATACGACTATACTTACTATTACTACTACTGTCATTACTATTACGATCTAAACTACCTACCACCACCACCACCACCACCACCACCACCACCACCACCACCACCACCACTACTACTACTACTACTACTACTACCACTACCACCACCACCACCATCACCACCATCACCACCACCACCACCACCACCGCCACCACCATTACTCTAAGGTATACACGGTATACTGACGGAAAGCATATATAGTAACCTCTCCTTCACTCTACTTTTCACTATCTCATTTCATTTAGCCCTGCCCTGCCTTGTCCTGTCCTACTCTGCCCTGCCCTGCCCTGCCCTACCCTGTCCTGCCCTTCCATTCCCTCCCTCTCTTTTTCCAACCTCTCGCTCTCTGCCTTTGCTCCTGCTGCTCTGCTACTACTCTCTTCTCCTCTATTTTGCTCCGTTCCGCTCCGCTCTGCTCTGCTCTGCTCTGCTCTGCTCCGCTCTGCTCTGTTCTGCTCTGCTCTGCTCTGCTCTGCTCCACCACTTTGCTCTACTCTTCTTTACTTCACTTTCCATTCAAGTTCAAATACTTGATCTTTTCCTCCGCCACTCAGCTCCTTTCTTTTCTCATCATTTCCCTTCCTTCTCTCTTCCCCCTCTCTCTCTCTCTCTCTCACTCTCTCTCCTTCTCTCTCTCTCTCTCTCTCTCTCTCTCTCTCTCTCTCTCTCTCTCTCTCTCTCTCTCTCTATCGGCAGTACTGTCTCCATTTGTCTCTGTGTTTTTACGCGAATCAATTTACGCGTTCGGGGAGACGGACATGTCGGTCATCGGTTGAAGGCCACCGTCATCAAAGAGAGAACAGCATACGCGCGCGACGACAGTGTCGTTTCTCATTGATTGGAGTGTGCAATTTTATTTGCGTCCACCTACATCTCTCCATGTGTGCTCGCGTAGGTGTGTGCGTGCGGCAGTGCGTGCGTCGTCGTCGTCGAGCAATCGTTGCAAGTTGTATCGCCAACTCTCATCGTCTTTGAGCCAGGAGTCATTGGAGAAGGATCATCGCCGCAAGTTGCTTGTGAATGGACGAGGCGGAGGGAGAGAGAGAGAGAGAAAGAGAAAGAAAAAGAGAAAGAAAAAGAGAGAGAAAGAGAAAGAGAGTGAGAGTGACCGCTGGGAAAGAAATAGCAATTACCGCCAGGCATCATTGACCCTTTGTGCGAGGAAGCGCGTCATAGTGCAAAATGCCGCGATAGAATCTTTGGGGTACGAGGTAACAGGATCTACAATGAGAAGAGGCCGAGACGACCTCGTGGGGAGATTCTTTCAGTTGGAGCGACGACCCACTTTTCCACTGATAAAGAGAAAATCAGTAGAAAGTAATAAAAACTATCGACAAGCGGAGAGTGAGAGAGTGAAAGAGTGAGGGAGTGAGAGAGTGAGAGTGGATCCGAGTTTGTCCGTCCGTCTGCTTTGTCTTCCCCTCCTTCCCAAGGGATTAATCGGAGAGCGATGGATTCGCAGCAACTCGTGGACACGGTGTCTCAGAATAGCCAGGACATTGTATTGCCGAAACCAACGAGTTCCACGCCACGACACAGCATCGACGCCATTCTGGGACTCGCCAATCACAAGAGGAGCCACCAGGAGATGGAAGAGACCGGACGAGACGCACAGGAAAACACTGGTAGTCTTTTCCTCTTATGCTTTCCTCCCAAGCCACGCGCGCTCGATGGTAGTTGTCCCTCTCTCTTTTCGCTTTTCCAATAAGCGCAAAGTGATGCCACGCGATGCCACGTGAAAACGAATCGACAAAACAATTTCAATAGGCGAGTATCCAATTGGATCAGGTGGGAGAGGGAGAAAGAGAGAGAGAAAGAAGACGCGATCGATCGGGTTTGCGCGAAATACTGCTCGATTATAAGCAAGCACTAGGTAGCTAGGTAGGAAGTAAAAAGTAAAAAGTAAAAGGCAAAAGTAGTAGATGCCAAGAGATAGTTGCGTGCGTGCGTGCGTGCGTGCGTGCGTGCGCGCGTATGTGCATGCGTGCATGCGTGCGAGCGTAGGTAAACTAGCACGAAAGCACCACGACCGCTGTAAACCTGCCAAGATCGATCAGAATGACGTTTGCGTTTCGTTAAAAGCTGCCGGTAATTGCCTTTTAATTATCCTTGTCCTGCTCGGACAATCTCCAGGGATTTTACTAAAAAAATAAAAAAAAAAAGTCAAATTGCTTCCTCGACAACTGTATTCCTCTCTCCTCTCTAATGACAGAGCCCGTCTCCAAAATTTAAAAAACTTTTCCTCTTTTCCTTCTTCTTCCATTAGAAGAGGGGGTGTTGCGCGCTGCTATTCACCTTCTTTTCAGACTGATTTCAATCCCACCCTCGAATATACCTAACACGTGTACACGCAACTAATTCCTTCAATCTTGTCTCGCTAATCGAATTATCCTCAATTATGATAGCGCGTGTGCGAGAAAAGATTGGTCAAAGATTCAACTAATAGGTAGACAAGCGATATAAGGAGATATAACGGCCCAATAGGGGTGACACGGGGAGACAAGGGTCAGAGAGAGAGAGAGAGAGAGAGAGGGGGGGGGAGGGGAGGAGAGGAGAGGAGATGGCGACCGAGGAAAGAGGTGGTTGTGAAAGATAAAAAGAAGAGATAGATAAAAGCGGCTTTAAGTCGCTCACTTCTTAAGAGCTGAATTGACGTACCTACTAATGGATCACACCCACTTCGTTTCACTTCCCCCTTCCCATCCTCTTCTCTTCATTCTTTTTAATTTGCGCTGATACGTAAAAAACTGGCTCTCTAAAAAAGCTTTAAACGAGACTCGCGCTTTGACTTGGTAAATCATTACAAGTTCCATTAAGCTACGGATTTGAATGTCACAGAGATGAGTGTAAAAATGGAAGGGGGAGAGCGCGTTCATATGTGCATGCACAAGTTGTCAAATTTTCAGCAATTTTTATTGCGAAAGAGGGAGAGAGGGAGACAGAGAGATGGGGAAGGGAGTAAACTCGTGACCGAAATGTAAGGTATTCCCACAATAAAAGAGTATGAAATTACACGTAATTGGCTGTGCTTGGGCCTACCTCCTGGTGGTACGCTGTCACGCGATTGAAATTATTCCCTCGACAAAAGCTTTTACGAGCGACGCTAACACATATACACGCAACTAGTCAGTCAGCCACGTTTCCAAGTGACGCTTGTATTCGTCGACGTTGCCGACGCCGACGCGGACGCCGACGCCGTCACCCTTCTACCTTTTCCTAACCAACTAATACAGACATTATTTTCAGTAACAAGCTACCCTACTTTTACCACCTCTATTCACAGCTAGATAAAACAACCAAGATTCATTCCTTCACTTTGCACTTTTCTACTTTTTCGCATTTGCTTTGGCAGATGGTAGGGTTTTTTTCTTTGTCGTTGTCACATCTCCACCGGCTTTGCCTCGCTTTATCCATCTTATCGCTGGTTCTCCAGGTATATACGATTGAAAGATGACGAGAGATGGCGACGATACCTGCCGCCTGTACACCCCACGTCAATTACTCTCAATTCTCAATTCAACTCGATTCGCGAGCTTTGATCCGACGGTAATTCGCTTATTCGCTTAAATCCGGGAGTACGCCAAACGGAAAAGAAAACGATCGTCTCACCTGCTGCAATTGCCAGAGCGTCTATCGATTCCCCATTTTACTTCATTTTACTCCATTTTACCCCATTTTTTGCCTTTTTTACTTTTACCACTCTTTTCACCGAGCAACCAAAGAGCAAATCCTGAAAAATCCCTTACGCACGATACGAAGGAAGCTTTGGGCAAACTCCATTATTAAGCAATTACCAATAAATTAAGGGATGCTTTGTTTTTCCTTCTCTCTCTTTCTCTCTCTCTCCCTCTCTTCCTTTCCTCCTTTATGCCTTTAGCTAACTTTGATCGCTATCTAATACGAGTAGTGAGACGTCCAAGAAAAATGAATAGACGCACGTGTTATCGTTTAATTGAGTGGCAAAAGCGGTAGGATGTATATATATCTAGAGAGAGAGAGAGAGAGAGAGAGAGAGAGAGAGATCCACAATCGCATTTGCGTTCGAATTCACGAGAACAAGGTTCGTTGACCCGTTTCGAGGGAAATCTTATCCTCCTCGATGTTACAGCAAGAACAACTCGATGACAGCTTAAGAACCTTTTCCCCCGAGACAGTCTCCTCTCTTCTCTCTACGGTCGACGATGCTACGCGACCAACATCTGACAATTTAATCATTCTACATCGATACGAGAATAATCGCTGATACCCGATATCTACACTGCTCCTCTTTCTTTTTAATATCATCGCCCTCATTATTTTTCCAGCTCAGCGATACTTCCTCCTCGTCAACGAAAACTCTTCCTTTTCCTATCGTGCGCGCGCGCGCGAGCGCTCGAGAGCGCTTTCTTCTTAAACAAATACACGTTCGATAATATGCATATACGTCGGATTAAGACGGTTGTGTGGCTGACAAACTGAAAGAAAAAGAGCCACGCACAGGCTTTCTCCCCTTGGACATGTGGACAAAATTGCGAGATAGCAATACGCGCGGGGTGATTCAATTGTCGTTGGGTCTACTCGCAAGATATTAGACAGGAGTGGCAGTGAACCGAATACGTAAAAGGAGCAGTAGTAGCTTACGAGATGACGCGATCCAAGAAAAGACAAATTCTTTAATCCTCTTTGGCCGCCGGCTAAGCTCCTTGTGTGTCGGCGCGTCCTCTTCCTTTTCCTTCTCCTCCTCCTCCTCCTCCTCCTCCTCCTTCTTTCTTCTTCCTTTGTCCCCCCATTATCATCCTACTCGCGTTTATCCATTTTCGCTCTTGAAGTCAATCAAGACCAATTCCGATTAAATATACGAAAACGGCTAAACGGAGAGTAGGAAAGTGGAAAGTGTGCAAAGTAGAAGATGACAGGAAGCTACTCCAAGTATTTTCGGAGAAATCGCATTATACTAGGGAACATTGTGGGCCACTGAAAATTTCACGGTTGGTCGAGTAAAAAAGATTGATGCTATCGGCAGCAGTGGCGGCGGCGGCGGCGGCGACGGCAGCAAGAACTCGCCGCTCCGCGCGTTTTAGTCTCCTCTCTTCTTCACTCTAGGCTACTTAGAAGATTGACATCGAGAGATAGAGTCGAGAAAGAAGAAGAGAACCAACCGGCATACTCTCTCAGCTCTAAGCCCGTGACTACTCTAATGGGGACCAACGTCGAACACTGATCGTTGATAAATTTCGAAAGCATCTTTAGCTACAATCCTTCTTCTCCTTCTTCTCCTTCTTCCCTCTTCTTTCTTTCTCTTTTGAGAGAAAACTATAGAGCATAGATTGAACAAATAATAAATATCACTTTGCTTGTTAACCGAGTTATCGTTAAATTTTCAATGACTGACAAAATGCAACAAACACACAAACGAGCGGTCGAATATTCTCCGACCACTATTGCAATTTACCGAATACAACTCCCACGCGTATACAGCTCCTACACAACTTTTTAAGTTTTAATTACCCATTCTCCTTCTCCTGTCGTACTTGGACGACGTTGCACATAATACGCGTGAATATACATAAATGGATGATATGCAAACACGTGTACCTCTATACACATAGACACACACATACACGTATCGAGGTTCTCTCATTAACTGCATAATTAGCCTTCTCTCGCATCGCAGAACAGCGTATTAGATCGAATTGTGGGAGGTAATCGGGTGGCTCAATGGCGACGGTACTCGACGTGCTTGCTGCTGAGGGAGAGGGAGTGGGAGTGGGGGAGGAAAAGGTAGAGAGAGAGAGAGGGAGAGACGATGGAGGACACAAGCCCTATATGTATTACTAGGAGGTGCACCCTGGTGCTAACCAACAGCCTAATAACCTCGCCTTGCATCGTGATTGACACGTCTGTTCTGGCTAATTATCCAACAACAATCAATAATGGCACCCCGAGAGTGCCAGAGCGCCAGAGTGCCAAAGTCACTCTCTCTCTCTCTCTCTCCTCTATACTCCTTCTGATCTCTTCGTTCGCTGCAAACTACCTCCTTCCTTTTTTTATTTAAATAATTTCATTATTTAGGGACAAATGGTAACTAATAGCACAATCGCGTCTCCCCTCTCTGCTTTTTCTGTTTTTTCTTTCTCCACGTTTCAACTTTTCCTCTTTCCTGTATGAAAAGGGTTTGCGTGTGCATTACAGGTGAAAACAGTTGCAACTCCACCGGAGGTGGTAGCGATGAGGAACTCGGTCCAGGCTGCACAGACGATATTAACGGAAATGGCGGGAAGAAGAAGCACCGCAGGAATAGGACCACCTTCACGACCTACCAGCTTCACGAACTCGAGAGGGCTTTTGAGAAATCTCACTATCCCGATGTCTACTCGAGGGAAGAACTTGCCATGAAGGTTAATCTACCCGAAGTTCGTGTTCAGGTGAGTTTTTCTTTTTCTCCTGTTAAGCGCGCGCGTCAAGAAGGGCACGAGACGAGAAAATGGTAGGAGGGGGGGGGGGGGAGGAAGAAAGGAGAGGAGAAGAGAGACCAAAAGGATTATTGATCGTTATACAATACGCGTGACTTATGGCCACCAAATTCGAATAATGCAATAGTATTGTAGACGCGGGCGCACAGATTCGCTTAGTACACGCTTACTACGTTGAGGGAGGGGGGTAGATAGAGGGTGAAGGAAATAGGAATGGGGGTTAATGGCAGTGTTTCCGTGCAAACAATCGGAACAGCAATCGCTGCTTGTGTGACGCTGCTGCTGCTGGGCCAACGTATTAAACTAAATTAAATTAATTATGTGCGTGACAGCGATAAAAGCACGCAGTCGCATGCGACGACGCATCGATTAGGTTCCCTCCCCGGTGCGCGCTTTTCACCTCTACTATATATCCCAGGCATTCTCCATATACTACTACCATACCGTGACAAACCTTGCTATAATAACCAACTACAAGAAGCACCTGCCACAATATACCGTTTTTCAGACTCTTGCCCAGTTTTATTCGTTAAACGTCAGGAATAACAATAATAACGCAATGATAATCATCGTTGGCAAAATTAACGAGCGATACACTGAAATATATAGGAGGTTAGCTAGCTAGGAGAAGCAAGACGAGAAGGAAGAGAGGAGGGTGTACTCCTCTAAAAGAGTTGCAATTAAAATTTTAAATTACGTTTAAAAGCAGCCGACTACTACCACCACAACCACATCACCACCACTTTCGACCCTCCATTCTCTCTCTCTCTCTCTCTCTCTCTCTCTCTCTCAACTCTTGAATCACAGTGAACAAGTACGATTAAAGCAAGAGGGACGCAAAGGAAAATATTCTCCTACTCTCTTTTCCAATTTTCCCAGGAACAAAGTTTTTCGTGAGTTTCCTTTGTTTCCTTTTTTACCGCATTTCTCAAGGGGGTAAGCTAAGGGAAGGAAAGACAGTGTTACGTTGTAGGTTGCCCTGGTATACCAAAGTACGCCTAATCGCTTAAGCTTATTAGGAAAACCGGAATGTGACCAGGCTGTTTTTTTAGTTTCATCATTTTTAATTGATAGCGCATGCCAATCTTATCTGTCAGATTTATTGGGCCGACTGACGCGAAGCGAGAGATGAGCTGGAGGTGCCTGCCTGTTTCCTCCCCATCCCTCTCCCTCTCCCTGTAGATGAAATGATGGAAGGAAGGAAGAAAGGAAGGAAGGGAGAAAGGAAAAAGAATAGAAAAGAGTAGAAAAAAAATCTTACTGATTAAACTACTCGACAAGACGAAACGAAAAATCCCTTTTCCCCTCTTAATCGTTAAACGTCCGATGGATTATTCGAATTCCTTTCTTAGCACCTTTCTTTATGTCCCTACTTAGCTCGGGGATGAAAAGAGTATATCTAATTTTTTTTTTACGCTCAACGAGCGAAAGAATAAAATTTTACAGGCTCCTATTATATTATTACGAAGCAATTGTCGAAGCGAGTGTTACCTTCCTGTCACGCGATCATGGGAACCACCTACGCTAATAAAAGAGGGCCCCCGCCACCTCCACCGTTTTCCACCACCTTCCATCGGCTTCACCGCCACCGAGTAATCCGTCGATTTAGAAGAGAGATTTGCGCGCGAAATCGATACTGCTGTGCGACTAAAAACACTTATCGCAATTAATCCTCCGTGGAAAAAGCAACGTTACCAAGTTACCAAGTTACCACGTTACTTCCGACAATCAATCCGCATACAGCGGTTAGATACATATTGCAATTATTGCGACTCCATGATAATCGAGAGCATGCGCGTACGTTTCCTCCCAAATTATATTTTATTTTCATTCATCTTTTTTTATTGCTCTTCCTTCACCCACCCCCCGCCCCTTTTATATAAACGTAACCAATTTTCTGCCAAGTCCGAACAGGAAGCTGAGGGACTGGCAGAGTTTATCAGAATTAAAATGGATGGATGACGGAGGGGCGATTTGCTTTGGGTTTCCCCAACTTCGGGGAAAAACTAGCCATGAAAACTATTTCCATCTCGACCACCGAGTGCAATCGACAACAACAACGACAACGGCAGCGACGACAGCAACGGTGGACTCTCTACCATAGGTAGAGGGAGGGTAGAAAGAAAAAAAAGAAAAAAAAAGAAAAAAAAAAGATGGAACAGATTGATTTTTCGCGGTAGGCCAACTAATTCAAAATCGAACGAGAGAAACGAAACGGATATGTTCTCGCTCGGTTAGCCGCCACCCACCTGAAATATATGCACACATGTGTACGTGTATCTGCCCGTATAAGAGGGAAGGAGATGGAAACATGTAAAATGCATGCTAAGTGCAATTACACGAATAATGATGAAACGCATCCCTTCTTCTCTTTTAATTAAACGTGTCTTTTCTCTCCCTCTCTCTCTCTCTCTCTCTCTCTCTCTCTACATTGTCACTAAAACATTTATAGCTGATGAACGCGAGTTGAGCTTCGTCAGTTCAAACAGTGCCATCCTCGTATCTCTCTTCCTCCTTCCCCGCGTACCTTTATTATATCAATGCGAGCAAATTCCACCACAATAGTAAACTATTGCTATCTGTTCTGTAGTCAAGGCTACTCACCCCTATATTAAAGTAGGCGCACGAGTGTGTCGCATTAGACAACTTTCCCATACGTACGTGTGCATAGCGCGCGCGTACATGCAGGTGCATTAACTCGGTAGTAGCGCTCGTGGACTACTACTGATCGACGCACACGTAGCCATGGTAACTCTGTCCAACTTTGAATTTCCATGTGCTTTGCTGCGCAACCTTTCTTTCATTTTTCCCATTCTTCCTACCCATCTTATCTCTCGTTGTTTCTCTCTTTCGTTATCCTTCTTAATTCGCACTAAATTCGCAGCTCCGTTCTACAGATCCTAATCTGCTACTACTGCTATTGAACCAAGCTCGGCCAAAGTCAGCCGAGCTCAACCATGTTCAGCCAAGCTCAACCAAGCGAGAAACATGTGTAACGGGAACTTTTATATCTTGATATTACCATTATTAGCTACCCCATCCCTCCCGCTTATGCAGTCCCATCGTTCTCTCTTCTTTTGCTCTCACAGTGAGAATTCGATCATGGGCTCACTATGCGGACTGTCGTTTCACGAAGGAGTCTATTATTCGCCCGTGTAAACATAAATCAGGATTATGCCACCGCTACTCCCGTTACGGAGCAAGTCAGAGAAAACTTTTTCCCCCTACTCTTCTCTCATTCCTCTCTTTCTTGCTTTTTACGGGTTTTGCGATTCAATAATAAAACAATTACACAGATCATAAGAGATATAAAGACACCTGGAAAAAAGAGGTCGCAAACATTGTTATTGCAACACTCGCATCATCTCTATGATCTCTAGAAGCGCATATGGTTAAGGGGATAAGGGCAAGGTTAAGGGTGATAGTAATGTAAGGCCTGGCTGGCTGACTGGTTGCTGCTGCTGCTGCTGTTGCAGGTTAACCCCCGTTCCATGTTCGCCGCCTCTGGGATCGTTTTTCTTGTGGGTGTGATGTTTTCAGGCGGAAAATAAGATAATGGCTTTGCGCGATAGACGCGCGAGAAAATGGGGCGGCACGGGCGAGAAATAGCAAAGATCGTGAGAGCCGGACAGCTGAGTACTCGCTCTCGAATAAGGACGGGGGCTGAAGGAGAAGAGGAGGGAGGAGAAGCGAAGGGGGCGAGAGGAAAAATATCCGGTGAGAATAACGTCGGCTCACGGGGGAATGATCTCGAGAAATAGAAAGAGGAGGAAGGAGAAGGAGAGAGGAAGGGGAAGGAGCTAAAGGAATAGGGAATAGGGAATAGGGAGATGGGAATGAAGATGGGAGGGGTGGGGGATGGGGCAAAGGGCAAGAGTTGCCCGACGAAGGAAATCGTCATTCCGACAGGAAATGCTCTGAACGCGAGAATCTCGTGTATATGCGCGCAGATAATGCGATCATGATATTCCTTTGCATTTCCAGGAGGTTTCCTATCAAAAGCAACAGGTTAATACGCCCGTTGAGAATCTTGCCAATATGAATTTAATATAATGCTGCCACTGTCGCTGCTGTTTTCTTCGCGTCACTTTGCTTTACGCGCTCCAATCCAATCGAGATGGATTGGATTTCTTGCCTCTCTTTACTATTATTGCGACGTTTCGACAAATTTCTTCAGCCTCGAAACATTTACGAAGCATACTTTAGTAGTATTTCAAGGCCAGCGCAGCATCAGCAACGCCAGGTAAGGTACAAGAGCGAGAGTAGGTAAAGCAAAGCAAGCGATACTTGAATAAAGGGGAGGAAATTCGTTGTTCGATCGTACGAGGCCGTCGTAGCGCGCGGAGAGAAGGTAAACTCTCTCTCTCTCGTAGTGCCGTCTAACGAGTATTATAATTACTGTCGCGTAACTCAATATTGCCCCCTCGATATGCTAAACTCCCGCGGAATATAGTGTTAATAGGCGTGGAATGGTGCGGGACAACACCCCGCTTCTATTAATTGCACTTCACCCTAAATGCAAATTGTTCGAAATTGAGCGAGGGCTCCCCGAATATTTGGAAACTCCATTACGGCCAGTGTTCGTCCTTTCGTACGTGCGCGCGCGTCTGCACACCCACACGCCCATTTACCTATACTCGTAGTTCTATAATCTACATGAAGAGAGAGAGAGAGAGAGAGAGAGAGTCATTTGCGTGCACACACTCATATCTATGTTTACGCTTATACTTGTGCGTTTGTACTTACGTCCAACAAAGTTTGACATCGCGTTGCGTTACTTCGCGTCCTAACAATTTTAACATTTCCATTTTATTGCAATTTTTCTTCCTCCCTTTTTCCTGCATTTCTATTTTTCCTTCTCGACTGATAAACGAGCAAGGAAGCAGGAGAAGGAGAGAGAGAGAGGGAGAGAGAATTAAGCATCTTCCTCATTTTCCAATTCGCCATGTATCTAAGGTCGCGCGTATTCTCTCTCGCTCTCTCCGCATAGCAAAGTAAAGCCCTGGCGGTGTTTAACAGCTAATCTGCCAAATGAAGTGTTTTTGTGTTTGAGCACAACACTTGGTCTCAATAGAAGAGCAAAACCGCCCTTGGGGAAGGGTTGCCGACATGATTGATGCTCGAGGGGAAGGGAGAGAGCTCTTCGAACCCTTTTTAGCCACGCGCTAAACGCAGTACTTAATTGAGCTAGAGACCCTGGAGGAAATTCTCTCTCTTCTCTATATATGTGTGTAGATTTCAACTACGGATGGAGATGAAGAGAGAGAGAGAGGGGGGGGGGGGGCGAGGAGGGAAGCTCGGGTGGCTAATCTCTCAGAGATTACGAGTTTCTAAGCATAGAGAGAGAGAGAGAGAGAGAGAGAGAGATCAACGACAGATAGACTTTTCTTCCTTCTGCCTAAAAACTCTTTGGCCTCTTTTCAATTTCACAACTCTTTCTCCATTTGACGCACAGACATCGGTAGCCTAATAACCATACGAAATCAATAAGAAAATTGTCCACGTAACCAAAGACTTGCGATGCGCGATGCTTGCTCCTTTAATATTCGTTAATATTCGATCGTGTCTTGTAAGGAGAGGAACTTTGTCGGCATATGGTTTTGAGGGCATCAATTAACAATTAGCTGGCGGTCCTTGTAATCGAATTACGAGGCCCATTGTCGGTTCCAGGTACAAACGTATTCAGTTCCGATTTCTATCCCTCTGCTCCCCTTCTCATTGCCTCGTTTCTTCTTTCTGCTCTAAGATCAAATTTCTTACCGCCGTTGTTGCTGCTTCTCATCTCTTTTTCTAATACTCTATTAACTACTATCGGAACTAGATTTATTTCTATCATTTGCATTTACAATTTTGTTACCATTTCTCTTATTCTCCTTATTTTTTTGTCCTCCCTTCCTTTCTTCTTTCTTTTTTTTTTTTTTCTTCTTCTTCTACGATAACAAGTGCCAAACTTTCAAGAGATCCCTTACAAAGGCGCTTCTCCGCTCGACAAATCTCTCCGAGGATGAATGTCACTGCTTGAAAACATATTGTGCGTTCTAGATTTTCGGTACCGCCTACGGGACTTGCGATCGGGATTAGTAACACTAAACTATAGGCTAACAACTGAAATAGCCCCCAAATCTAAAATCTCTAATCTCTAATCTCAAATTTAGGGAATCTACCAAATCTACGAGAAAGAAGAACGATATTAGCAACAGATAATTTATATTCAATCTCTATATAGAATGCATACAAATATAATACATTGCATTACTTAATTTCTAATTGTGACAATCACTAGCTAAGAAACAATCAATTTCATGCTGAATTTCGTCGAGTGAATTCAAAGTTATCAGAGAGGCGTTCGAGGCATCGGTCCATTTTCCTCCAAACTATTAATCTCCGATGTCAAACGCAGAGAGCAAGAGCTAAGAGAGAAGAAGGAGCGGGGGACTGTGCTTTCAAGATCAGTAGTGTCAGAGAGAGAGAGAGAGAGAGTGAGCATTCGCAGACACACAAAGTAGCCAATGCTTGCGTCAAAGTAAAAATACTGATATTCAATGTAATCTCATCCTATAATACGAAAAGTATAAAGTTTCATCTGATTAATTGCATTGGAATTATAATTGGTATTCCCCGAAGATGCAATGTTGTTCAGGGGAATGGAGGAAAGTTGAGAGGTAAAGAAGGGGCGAAAGATCCGATTCACAAGGGAATATCAGAGAGAGAGAGAGAGAGAGAGAGAGAGAGAGAGAGAGAGAGAGAGAGATGGGAGTTTCTGATATATCCGGTAGAATCAACTATTAATTCGCTTCCCAGGTCGGGAAAGAGGCAGGCAGGCAGGCAGCGACGGCAGTAGCGCACAAGAGCCTGAAAAGCCTACGGGCTAACAGATTACTGTCTACGCGGTCTATGGGTTACGTTCCGTGGACCACGTACTAGATAGGACTACAGGGCTACAGGGCTACGGACTGCCCCGTCGAGTAAACCGACTCACCCGTGAAGTTAATAATCATCAAAAGTCACAGTGTTTGTCGAGGGCGGCCGCCCTTTGTGCGTCCGCGCGTGCTTCTGACGCTAATATGCCTCCACCCGAGCTTTATTACGAGTTATTAGAGTTATTACATCGTCGCGGATTTTCGCGAACGAGCCGTTTTCCCTCCCTCTCTTTATTGTTCCTCTTTCAAATAAGATCTAATCCCCCACCTCTTCTCTCTCTCTCTCTCTCTCTCTCTCTCTCTCTTCACTCGAGTGTTCGCTTCGACGAATAGACGAGATGATATCGACAATTTGACGAATAAAATGATTTTATTCGCAAAGACTTTTATTATTACCGTAATACTGTTATTGTTGCTGCCTTCTGGAAGCAAATCAACCTAATATTAAAATATGGAAAACGGATTTTCGTCGATTCAGAATTTCATGAGTTTCAATCAACATCGGTTCAATTATCATCGCTAGATAAAAAACACAAAAAAAAAAAAAAAAAAAAAAAGAGAAAAGGAAAAGGATTCTTTAGTGGCATTGTAAAAGTGAAATGTGAAATGGTCTCGTGGTGTTTGAAATGTTATTTGTAGCACATTAGTATTGTATCCGAGTATATGCGGAGTTGGGGTCGGGGCGTTCGAGTGTTTAAGGGTGATTACACGCACCGAGACAAGGGTAGCTTTATCGAAGGACGCTAGCAGTGATTCTCAGCTACTCCGTGCATATGAGTATAGTCTACACATTCGGCTATCCTGATCTATAAGGTCGAGCAATCATTGGACATCGCACTCGCTGGAGAGGCATTTGATTAATGCAAGATTAATCGTAGTTTTATATAGAGGCTGTTTGCACGGCGTACACAGCAGTCTGATTACTTGAAGAGGGAAAGAGAGCGAAAGAGAAAAACTGAGAACTACTGCATAGAATTGAGTTTGGTCGACAGTTTGACAGGGCGTATATAGTGGGTGAGAGGGGCATAAAAAGCGCGACGAATAATAGAGTCGTCCCACCCTCTCCAAACATCTCCCGGTACTCCACAGGCGCATGCTGCATATTCGATGCCCCGAAGCAGAATCTAGGCTTTTTAATACGAGTCTTGTAAGCCCGAAGCTACAGCACACAACAGCGATAACTCTTAAAGCCAAAACTCTTGACCAGAGTGAGAGAGGCGTTATATAATTTTTAGTTTGCAAACCGACAATCGGACAAAAATCTCGCATATCGTTACAGTTGCATATCTTCCCTCGCTAGATCTCTCTTTTACTCTTGGTCCACTTTTCTCACTTGCCTAGAATAATCTGTCCAACGTTCCGAGACTATGAGCGCCCTTTATTCGTGTATCGTCGAATGAGGATTAGCGCCGGTAAAAAGGTATTCGAATCATTCACGCCGTTCTAGACACATTGTGCACGTGTGCGTGTACAAATGCGTACCCGTATGCGTGTGTCTCCATTTAGCGGATTTTACAAATGCCCCTTTGCCTCGCTTCACCGAAGCTCCAACGCTTTTCAAACTTGACGACACGACCAACAACTTTTAACTGGTACACTCCAGCTTCCTCCCCCCCCTCCCCCCCTCCTCCTCCGCTAGGCCACGCCACGCCATGCCATGCCATGCCACCCTTACGCGCAAATCTCCAAGTCCTAGAATCTTGTCGCTCCTACAATATTGTTTACACGTATATTTTTAATAGATTTCTCAGTGGCATCCATGAAAAGGAAAAGTCTACTTGCTTCTTTTCCATCACCCCCACTCCTTATTCACGAGAGAGCGTCGTGCAATTTTAATCCCAGAATAACTTCCATTTTATTCCCCAATTCACTTGCATTTAAGCCGTCTAAGCGAGTTTACCTTGGCAATATCATTGCCGGGCGCGCAGTGTCTTGAATAAGGAGGAAAATGGGTAGGAAAGCTATGGAAGTACCTACTCTAATAAATTTACGACCTAAAAAGGTTAAACCGCGTTAGTCCTGTTCTTTATATTTCCGCGAGCGAGAGTAAGAGAGAACCATGACGACGACGACGACGACGACGACGACGACGAAGACGATAAAGATGAAGAAGACGAAGACGACGAGTCAGCATAAAATAAGCTTGGTAGAGTCTTCTGATGCGGTTGAAGAGAGAAAAAAGAATAAACGCAGATAGAAAGAGAGGAAAGAAAGGACTCTCAAGTTGCGAAACAATTTACATCTGTGTATTCATGTGAAAATTCAATACATGTACCCATACACAAAGAGGGAAAGAAAAAAACGTACATCTCTCTCTCTCTCTCTCTCTTTCTTTCTTTCTTTATATACTAGATACGCACGTATCTCCGTGTATCCCATGTACTCTTGTACACGATATAATGCGTGTATACGTTTATATAAAGAAGAAATGCGAAGGGAAATTCGCTTATTTTCCCATCATTTCAACGTGGCATCTTGTCCCCATAGCCTTTTCTCATCCTCGAAGCCAGGAAAGAAAATTGCTTCTCGTCCTGAAGCGAAATATCGCGTCGTTCTGATGAGCTCTCGGGAATGCCTCGACGATATCTAGTACTATTCCAGAGTCCCTTGCCGACAACACTCGTGCATATGTGTGTATAGAAAGTGTGCCTAAATATTCAATAACGCGATCTAATCAGAGTCTTTCGTTCTTTGCAATAATTTTACTTTAGTTTAAAATTAGGTTGGAGTCATTGGCCACTAAAATCGGGCAATAATTTAGTAACGTTAACAGAAGGTCTATCCTCTCTCTTCCCCTCCGGGTTTACGAAGGGTGGTGATTCCCTTCTTCCCTTTCTCCTCCTTGCTAAGCCTCCAACCAAGGGTGGACCGCCCCGTTGAATCCGCCCAGCGACGGCAATAGCGACAGCGACGGCGAGGCGAAGGCGAAGACGAAGACGAAGACGAAGACGAAGACGAAGACGAAAACGAAAACGAAAACGAAAACGACGGCGACAACGACCTACGTTTAATAGTTTTAATACACTCATCGGAAAAAGCTGGACATCCGTTTTCCAAAAAACATTGATAGAATCGCGCGCTAAACTCTTGCTCTCTTGTCCATTATAGGTCTGGTTCCAGAATAGACGAGCAAAATGGCGTCGACAAGAAAAAATGGAAGCCGCGCGATTGGGTCTTAGCGAGTATCATCATGCTGCCAACCTCAGGTAAAAAAGATCAAAGATCATTACATTCGTTACTCTTTTCAATGAATTTCAACCCATTTCGATGATGATGCAGAAATGTCGGTGGTCCCGCATTGGCTTTACCCGGAGACCCTTGGTTGGCACCGCCTGGACTACTCAGTGCGTTGCCAGGATTCTTAGCTGCACCTCATACTGGATACCCGAGTTACCTCACATCTCCCAGACGATTGCCATCGCCACCGAATGTCGCTACCGTAGCGAGTAACACGGTTCCAGGTAAGGTATTACTTGAAACGACAAACAAATCTTTCTTTCGACCTCCTCTCTTCCACCAAATAGTCCAAGTCCTTCAACAGCTTTATTGAACGTGACGCGAGACGAAACAAACTTCCCGCCGTCGGTAGAGAGTACCTTCTTCAATACAAAACAGTGTTTTTTTCAATCGTTCGCAGGACCATTGGCCGCAGGCATGCCGAATTTTCAAATTGAAGAATTCTTTAAATTTGTACAGAAAATGGTTCGTTTCCCATCAACGTTATACTTGACAAAATGAACAGAGGGACGGAACACGCACCGCGAGTTCCGTCAGAGAGGATTTATTCAATAAAAATAGCTTTTTCTTTTTAATCGCTTACAGGATCGTTGGCCGCAGGCATGGCGAATATAGGAGGCACATCGCACGTTCAACCACCTCCACCGAGTCCACCTGGACACGATCCGCGTACTTCCAGTATTCAAGCGCTCAGAATGCGAGCCAAAGAACACGTCGAAAGCATCACCAAAGGTCTTCAAATGGTTTGAAGTTTAATCGTCTATTGCGACACGATACAACACGACACGACACGACACGATACAACGCGACACGACACCACACTACAAGATATAGTGCCATATGATCATAATGCAATTTTAACCTTACTTATTCGTATAAAATCAATTTACACGGAGAATAAGAACAAGAAAAGAAAAGAAAAAACGAAAAAAAAAAAAAAAAAAAAAAGAATAAGCGAGTCACACAAATTCTTTCTTGCCCACCTTTCTTCCTTTTCTTTCTTTCTTTCAATTATAAGTCTCGCTGAACAAACACTCCAACATACACACGTAAAGACGAATATTTTTTAAAAAGCTAGAATCCAGCTTTTCCACCTAAAGCTTCGAGGAAGATAAAACCTTTAAGGAATGCCTAATAAATAGCACAAGCCAAAGAGGCGTGTTCAAAGCCTAGTTTATCTCACAAGTAGAGTTCTAAAAAACTTGATTTCCAGTAGGACACGGAAATAGACTAAAATCTTCCATCAATTCTCGGAGATTGGATATTTCAAAAAAATATCCACGCGGAAAAGGCTAAAAGTATTCTACGGATGATTTAAATTCATTCTATAGTTTTTAAATCCCGCATCCACTCCCTCCCCCTATATAAGAGTCCGTATTGTAATAAGAGAGAAATGGAGAGAGAAATCATTGAGCAAACTCCTCTAATCGGAAAGAAAGTGTAATAAGCTTAAACGCTATTTGTTAAATTTTACTGAGAATTTAACGAGAATTTCTTACACGCTTTCTTAAAAAAAAAAAAAAAAAAAAAAAAAACAAAAGAAAGTGGAAAAATTCATATGCGTGTGTCTTTCTGTATATTTTCTTATCCTTAATTTTTACCTTTTCTTACTTGACTGACGTCCACACAACTCTTTGCTGGAAAGGAATAAATTACATTTTGCTTACTTTTTCTTTCATCTCTGCCCTTCCCTTTCCTTCTCTTTTCTTCTCTTGCAATATTATCATGTCTTGCGAAAAGCAAAAGAACTCTATGATTTTCTATATTAATATTGACTTTACTCTTTAATAAGCCAAGCGTCCTATGAGACAATCAATCATGCATGAATATATTTGTATATACATAAGTGACGTACGTGCAAAGACTGGTGTGCATAGGCTCTACCCAACATCTTTCATAGTCTACATTTATATTTAAGTTAATGTTTATATTTATATTGATACGTGATCTTTCTTAAGTTTTTCGAAGGACCTATCAATGAAAGAAACATTATCGTTTTACTCAATTTTAATATACCTATAAATGTATTTTGCTCTCCTTTGTCTCAAAACTTATTTATTAAGTGCGTTAGTTTAAGGTTTATTAAGAGGAGGGGGGGGGGAGAAAGAGAGAGAGAGAGAGAATCGATAATGATGAATAATTGAATTTATCGGTTTCTCAAAGATTTTGAGAGTTGGCTATTATATAAAGTAACGGACGGTACAACAGCGCAACATGCTCTTCTTCTTTGAAAAGTTTATATGTTTTTCAGTAGAGATGATTCGAAAAGTCTCTTTTTAAATAAAACAATCTTTCGTGATATCGATAGATTAAAGCTAATAAAATTATATATCACGAATATAAATCATTGTTCCTTTTTATTTGATACACATTGACTAATCGAATAATGATGCTTTACTATACTTCTCATTAGTGCGTATATGCGCGCGCGCGCATATGTGTGTGTGTGTAAATGTGTATTGTGTAAAGGCCGTTGTTTAAAAATTCGCGCATTCCCATCAAAGGAAACAACTGTCCATCTCTTTTGACCTTTTTCAATTGCAGTATTCTTTGTCGCTATTATCTTTCATTAAATTAATTGCATGCACAATGCAAATGGGACTGTCAATAATGAGACAAGTAGTATTCTCGCATTTTGCCGTTGCCACATTGTCGACGGCTCGAAATTGCTCAATTGACACTGCTATACATGCAAACGCTACACATGCAAACGCTACTCCTTATTACTCAATCAAAACAATCCACTCACCATTTCGCCAAAAACTGCAACCATCCGCTAGCAAGATTCTTCGATGACGAGCTGCTCCTATCGCGATGAAATTCACTCGTTGACTGTACTTTACTTCCTCTTTGCCTTTTTGCCTTTTTGCCTCGTTACCCTGCACAAAAATAGATAATTATTAGTTTCAGTCGATATCTCATCTTAACGAAATTCACCTACATAACTCTGATAACTTAAAGAGTCTAATTACATTGAGAGTGCAACAACGATCTGTCCTCTCGTCTTGAGTTTTTAAAAAAATACGTTGACTTTCCAAAGTTCCGATTCATTCGAAATACTCGCGACTCGAGAAAAAGATACTTTTACTTACATTGAGATACATTACTCTAAACGATTTCTCCAAATATTTTCAGCAAAACCAATCGTTTTATTGTTGCAAATTATTAATTAAAATGTTAAAGGAGCTAAACTATTTCGCACATCTTCCATCAATCCGCCATCTTTCTCTGTCTCGTTACCTGCAGCGCTGCGGTTTCGCGTAGTAACTCGACGCTTTAGCCAATCATATTAGCGCATTAGGAGAAACAATGAGAAACGGACATGCGCAATTACTCGCAACATATTCTGGGTAATTTCTTAGAATCTTACCCATACAGTTGCATACTTAAAGACACCTACCACTACACACATATATATATATAAATATATATATGCACGCATGCATTTACGCAGAAAATTTTCTATGAAAATATGAAAATATTACAAAATTGAAAAGGCCAACATCAAAAGAGATTTTCTTGGAGATTTATATGGCAA
The DNA here is from genome assembly GCA_037305995.1 of Sclerodermus sp. 'alternatusi'. Taxonomy (NCBI): domain Eukaryota; kingdom Metazoa; phylum Arthropoda; class Insecta; order Hymenoptera; family Bethylidae; genus Sclerodermus; species Sclerodermus sp. 'alternatusi'. The sequence goes on along the minus strand of CM074554.1, from coordinate 2,616,727 downwards.
AAATGCGCTAATTTTTCAATATTCCGCGCCAAGATTTCAATGATGAATAATTAGCATCGACGCATACACGCCTCTACCCATCTTACGCATATACATGCATGTGTATTTTTTTTTTTTTTTTTCGTTACATAGGCATTTACACGTCAGACGAATGACTTTCTAGAAACTACTACTACTACTATTACTATTACCACTACCACTACTACTACTACTATTACTAATTACTACTACTACTACTTACTACTACTACTAATGCTAATACTATTATTATTATTATTATTATCATTATTATTATTATCATTATTATTATTATTATTATTATTATTATTTTTATCATTATCGTTATTATTACTACAAGCTACTACCATTAGTGTAACTATAAATATTATCATTCTATTATTATTTGTAAATCTCACAACAATTGTAGGAAAAATTTGAAATTTCAAAGTTTCCTTTTATCATACTCTTTGTTTTTTAAAAGACACTATATAATGATAACTCAAATATGAAATGATTGTATGAAATGTTTCATATAGTTTAACCGCTAAATTAGTGCTAATTAACTATGCGCTGTTGTGATCTCGTTCGTTTTATATTCAATAAGCTGCTCGAACTACATAGGTTTAGATAAAAAGAGAAAAGGTAAGAGAGAAAGATAACAGAGCAGTGTAGATTGTAGCCTATTTCCCAGTCACCCTGAATCTCTATTTGTATATACCTGCTCGTGATAAAATAAAATTTGATGTACATATTTAATCATATCATCTGATACGAATAAGAAATCCTTTGTTCAAAAATAAGAAAATTTAGCCTTTGGGCTAGTGTTGCAATCTCTTAACGAACCTCTCAAAGTACTCCTGTCTCCCAACTTTTGATCACCATGTAAATATGTATAGTAGGATTATTATCTTGAAAAAAAGAAAGAGAGAGAGAGAGAGAGAGAGAGAGAAAGGAAGAAGAATGGACTGGATGAAAATTCAAATTCGTTACAATTCTTCTGTCAAGTATTCAAAGAATGTCATTAGAGTGCAATGGATTTGAGTGTCATTAAAGATTTATTAATTAGACATTGAAGCAGATATGTAGGTTTTTCAAAGAGATTAGGCGCATGCCGAAGAATAACGAGAGAATAAAATAAAAGAACTCTCTTTTACTCGTGATTCGCACCAAATCACATGTATTCAGTGTCAATTAATGATTTTGCAGAGAGATGAAAGGTAAGCCCTATTGATGAAGCAAAATAAAGAAAAGTGACAGGACCAAGGAAGAAGAGAAATCTTAGTGAAATATTCGATGGAACGAGTCGAAGAGAAAACGAAGAGTGAGCGCGGCGATGGCAATAATGGTATTTGCTGAGGTAAAAAAGCAAAAACTATAACAATTTTATCTCCTTTTCTCACGTTGCCGTTGTTGCCGTCATGCCGTCATGCCGTCATGCCGTCATGCCGTCATGCCGTCATGCCGTCATGCCGTCATGCCGTCATACCGTCATACCGTCATACCGTCATACCGTCATACCGTCATACCGTCATACCGCCATCGTCACCGTCGCCTTCTCTTACGCCTCATTTCGTCGCTTCTCGCTGCTCTGTTCTGCTCTGCTCCTCTCTTTCCTCTCTCATCTCCTTTTCAGAGTTTCATCGATATCGAGGTGTAGGTGCTGTGCCGTGACTGCCGAATGATCTCCCCCGTTGAATCATTAGGTATTCCAATCGTCACGGCGTTGGGGGTGCCCCGCCGCCGCCGTCGCTCGCTGTGAAGTGCCAATGGGATGGATGAGATAGAGGAAGGGCGTTGGTAAGAGCTCGCCAGAACTCACCCAATAAAATGCTAATTTCTGTTTGCTCGAGTTAACCATGCGAGCGAGCTTGGAGATTCGAGTTCATGCGTTCTCTTTAACTTCAAAGACTAATAATACGTGTTCCTTTCCAAGAGTGTCGCCCCCGACTGTACCACCATATACTACTACCTAATCTCTATCATCTGTATACGCGCATACGACGCTTGGTATTATTACTCTCTCGATTCCCCCGAAATTGTGAGAGAAAAAGATGCGTAAATATAGAAGAAGAAGGCGACGACGCGATCAGTTTGATTTTAATCCAAGGCTTGTGGAGATCCGGCTTGTAATGGATGAACGGGGGAGAGAATGGCCGAGGAGATAGAAGATAGAGAGGTTCGATACACCTTCGAGAGGTGAAATTGCCACGGAAATCGTAAGTTTATTAAATTTGTTTAGGAACACAGGTGCGGATGGGTGAAGTGGAGTGGAATGGAGTAGTAGAAGACTCAAGGAGACCCAGATCCTTGGGCAAACGTCGTCTATCTAATATCGTTCGATGGTTCCTTGCTTTCTCTTCCTTTTACTCCTTAATTTTGCTCTCTAATCTTATTGCTTTTACGGAGTAAAGAAGAGAAATCTAAAAAATAACTCTCTGACGATTTAACGTCAAAAAGGTTTAATAATGCCTGTAGAGAATGCTCCGATTCAAGTTGTAATGTATGTTAATTAAGATTAACAATCAAGCACAAAATTGCATTGGCATTATTAATTAGATTCGAAGCCATACTAAGTTGATGAGTACATAAGCAGAAATAATATTTACTCGGTGTTCATTAGATGACGAAGCTCTGCAGAGATTGGGATCACAAACGAGCCTGGGATTCTCATTAAAATCACTATGGCTTTCCTATTACCCTCCCATCCCTAGAAAAGCCACTCCTACCATTTTCCTCTCTGATCCTCCAAATATAAGGACACAAAGCTCAAACATATTTTTTTCTTGTTTATTTTTCAACAATTTGAGTCAGGGTGGAAGGAAGGAAGAAAGAATGAAAGAGATATGGCAAAGCAAGCCAAGTAGTAGACATGCGAAAGCAGGCAGGCAGGCAGGCAGGCAGGCATTTATAGCTGAAGAGTGTGGATGATGGTTGCTGGTGCCGATGGTACTGGTGGTGCTGGCGGCGGTGGTGGTGGTGGTGGTGGTGGTGGTGGCGGCAATGGTGGTGGTGGTAAAGGGTGTTGGGAGGAGCGAGTTACGAGGTAGTTTAGCTACCACTTGGTAACTTAAATGAAAGTCGCGGTTAGCCTTAACGTGAAAATACGCTGAGGGAAAATTTCGTTTTTTTCACGCTGATTAATGTAATACCGCAACGTTCATGCTTCTGGCCTGCTAATTGGTCGGCGCAGTTTTAATTCTTCTTCATGCTCTCTGTGTACTTTTATATTTCCAAATGAGAAAGTTATCTCTCATGCGTCAGAGATAATAACCGTCAAAGATTTATGTACGTGTGTAATGCTGTAAACTGGTTCTACTCTCTCTCTCTCTCTCTCTCTCTCTCTCTCTCTCTCTCTCTCTCTCTCTCTCTCTCTTCTATTCTTGAATAGAGGAATAACGAGAGAATCTATAAAGATGAAAATCCAAATCAGATTCGTTAAATAATCAGAGAGACAGAATAAGAGAATACTAAGGGTTGTGCGGATAGACGATGGAGAGATATTTTATTAGGTGGAATTTAAGACTGAAAGTTAATAAAAGAGAAATTAGAATGTAGGTAGAACGTGATATTTATAGGTGATAAAACTGTCGTATTTCGGAGCAGCAGATGCAGCAGCCTTCAGGCAAAAGATAAACGACGCAATGTGGCTTTCCAAAATGAGTCAGGCGCAAATACAGCAGGATTGTTTTTCTCGCTAATTGCTCGCTTTTTTGCAGGGGCTTGTCCAACAATTGATTTGCATTTCAAAGGTGGGCTTTCGTAAAAAAATAAAATGCTATCTTGCCAAAGTTTACCGGATGCACACTCATATGAGCCATTACATATATGCGCTTCATACGATATAAATAATTAAAAGGATTTTCATAGTCAGCCGATATGCTAAAAAGTATTATGTCCCTTTTTCGGCGAAATTAATTAACACAGATTCTTGCCTACGTATTCCACTTTTCATCAAGTTGTAGCCCCAAGAGAGAAAGAAATAATAAAATATTATAAGCAAGTAAAAATATGAAGAGTGAGAAGAGGAAGACATAATTAACGTGAAGAGAAATATTGCATACAGCATTAACAGAATCGAGAAAATAACATCCGATCAGATTTTGTTGAGTATGACGTGTAGAATAATTATATTCATAATTGTGCGGGAATCAGTTTATCGTTCCATTATAAAGTCGCGTTTCAATCAGAATTTGCGCAGAACGCAATAATTTGACGCAATTTTCCGTATGGCATTTATTTATATGTAGAATCATTTATATATCGATTGAAAAGAAATCAGTGTGTGTACTGATTTGAAAGCCGATTCAAAAGCGAATCACGTTACAATCATTAAATGCATTTGCAAAGGAGAAGGAAACAAAGAGAGTTGTCTGATATTTCATAGAAAAAATCATGCAAGCTATTTGAAATTTGCGCATGTTTCTCTCTTTCTACTCCTTAATGATGCGTAACATGTGCATAGAAATGTATGCATCGAACCGTAGGTGCTGCAGGGTCGATCGGTTAATCAGTATCTTGAAAGAATAATCGGCACCGTATCTAGTATCCAGCTAAGTGAGAAATTGGCTTCGCCACATTTGACAGAGAGAGAGAGGGAGCCTTTTACTTCCTGCTTACGCATAGGGTAGAACCACCGTCACACTATTTGATTTTACGCAGTACGCATTGGGTGCTTTCGACGAACGTTAATTATCACTGACCACCTACAGCCCCATTACATTCCAATCGACCCCTTAATCAACGCATGATTGGTGTACTAATTGATTGCTACTACGTAATTATAACTGTGCACTGTTGAACATGAAATGGCCGTCAGCTGAACCATCAAACAAAACGATAGTCTTGTGTGAGTACATATCCGAGTGCGTATCTAATGTATACGTGGTGTATTCAAGTATCTTCTTACCCTTTCGTCTCTCCCTCCCCCCCCCCTTCCTCCTATTTGCATTCTTTTACATTCTGAAATATTACAATTGAAAATCAGTCTAAATTTTAATTCATTAAACATCCGCGTATACATTTCAATTTGAAAATGAAACATTCCATTACTTCCAAGCGAGTTTCATTTATTCTGAAATTGATCGATGCACGCGCAAATGAAGATTATTCTTTAGTTTCTCTTGCAATATATTTGTAATTTTATCAAAGGGGTTAAAAAAATACGTGGTTTTTAGGCAAGTGCTGCCACATCACGGCCGAGAATAGAATGATCAGGGGGTAGTTTTCCAGCAACGGTGGTAAGAGAATCAATAATGCCGCACCGTTGATGGTAAGGGCTGATTGATCGACGGTCGGCCACTTGCTCTCTTCTCTCAATGAACAATTAATAAAACACCCCCATTGTTATTTTTTTGCGCGTTTGATTTTGTCCAAGCTCGGTAAGCGATTTAACTTTTCATATTTTCCATATTTAAAAAACCAGATCTTTGGGAGAAATCTAGCAAATCTACTTTGTTTGTTGAATCGTCAAATGTAAGAAAAACATTGTGCACTTTGTTAATAAATATAAATAGTGTTATCGCATGTGTTCTCTGGAGTGAAAATGGCAAGATAGCATTTGCAATTCGTGACGCGTTAACTGGAGAATTTATATTTAAATTATAACTGTGAATAAATAAAGAGTAAATGAGAGCAGAATCGTTTGGCAAAGTCCTGGGTCCGGGGGGTACCAATCCAGGTCCGAGTTCTGGTTCTGGTTCTGACTCGGATTCAGATTCGGCCTCGGATTCAGTGTTGTATAGAATTTCATTAAGCCGTCGGTTAACCACTAATCGACCCGTAGAACGTAATCGGTGGTCGGATTTGTATCAATTAATAGAAAATGTGCGTGTACACAGCGTGCACAGTATTATGGGAGAGATTCGCTTTCTCTTGGCAAATATTTGATCAGTTCGATCGACGAAACGACGAACGACGAACGACGAACGGAGAGAACGATGAGCACGGTAAAACAATGATGGGACAAAAGATAGGAAGATAATCCAGAGAAGATAGATTGACGCGAATAATACGATTCCCCATGCGAAATAATTATTATAATATTATATTTGTTTTTTGGCATATTAGCGTTAGAAAGCACATCACCGTGTATTCTTTGGCAATGTTTTTCGTCAGACGTGTGTTTCCAGGTATTTCGGCTCGAATAGATTTACATGGTGTAAGCGCTTGATAAATGAAAACTGAAGGTACTCTCAATGTACTGAGAGATAACATTGAAGCAGCTCGCTAGGATCCTCATTGTCCCAACGTTGTCCAGTGCAATCCAACTTTTTAATGAGGGATTAGGTCTCGCATCAGGTCTATAGCGATAGATAGAGAGAAACAACGAGCAAAGAGGTCGCGTATAATCGAATAGCTTCGCCGCAGCGGCATTGTCCATCCCAAGGCCTTTCTAATTGTACACGCCGTGCGTGCCTGGCCGACCTGTGGGTACCAGCGAACCGGGAAGCAATGCATATTCAAAATTCAGCCGCGGGCTTCGTATTCTCTTGTTTCGCACCGTCCACCAACATAGCGTGACTCCATAAATTCGGTTACTTCATTTCAACCTCTCCACTCTGTTTAGTAATCTCTGTATTGTATCCCATATTTGCGTATCTCTCCTCTCCCTCTTTTTGCCTACCTGCCTGTTTACCTACCTACCTGCCTGCCTAAATCTACCTACTTACCTATCCATCCATCTTTTTAGAGAAAAGCGAAGCTTTATCACACATGTGCCAATAGTTTCTGTCCACTCTACTCTATTCCACTTTGCTTTGCTCTACTCTACTACTTCGCTGTATCGTACTATACTCTGTATTCTTTCTGTCCACCAGCTTCCTCTACCACCTACCTACATACATATCCCTTGGTCTCTACATGCTTTCCACGTTTTAACCCCTCGTATGTCCGGAGTTATGAATTTTAATAGCTTTATGCCACGCTCTCGGGGCCGGAGGGGTGAAAAATGGCGGCTGGTTTTTCGCCCGTCAAATTGTCGATAGATTAGATTAAAGAAAAAAGGGAAAAAAAGGGGGAAAAAAAAAGAAAAAAAAAAAAAAACAAATCAGAAAGTAAAGATCATGAAAAAAATCAATAAAAGAAGAATGCGTCAATGATTTCTGTTTATCGTAACTCCATTTCGATGCTTTGCCACTTAAACTCATCGATTTCCACATATCGAATTTCGGAATCTAAAAATGAATTATTGGGTTTGAGTGGCAGCGAAATTTGTAGACGCATCAACTTTTCTACCTATGTATCGTGCATTATCAGACTATCGTCTCATGGAACTTGATGAGTTAATCGTGATATTGATGTCAATGGCATTAAGATTATCAGTAAAGAGTGACTTTGTCGCTGGTAGCTCGTAGCTGTTTAAACAGTGATCGTTTGAAAATCAACAGCACCGCCCTGGGGAATGCTCCGACAATAGTAACACGGGGTCCTCATCAACTGAAATCATCGTCAGCAAAACTCGCAGATGGCTAAACGCCACTACCCTCTCTCCCCTCCACACCACATCCACTCACATACTGATGTTTCGACCTATTCACTCACGTAATCTACTTTTGCTTTGACCGTGAATGTCGTTACCACGTTATGAAACTCATTAATCTCGCAAATACTGGCCAACAATTTTGTTCCGTGCGTTACGCTCCATTGAATTGCACCCGACGTGTGATTGCTAAAAATCTCTCTCTCTCTCTCTCTCTCTCTCTCTCTCTCTCTGCTTTTTTCTTCTACCCTCTCCTCACCTTTTTTACCCTTTTATCACTTGTACCTTTTCCCATTATTAAAACTACTTTCTTTATTTTTCTCTTAAGAAACTCTACACTATTTTTATAATATTTCCTTTGCCTACTTCAAAATATTTTTTAAACACGGTACAACACTCCTCCCTTCATCTCCTACCAAAAATCCACTAAACCTACAGCATTCTCCTTGATTTCCAATGAAAATACGCGTATGTTAACACAAATTGAATAATTATTATTTATTTTAAACATGTAAATACTCTCATCACCGATACAAATGTACAGAATATATATTATTATCAATCTATCGTTTGATATCGCGTCACGTTGTTGCTAAATTTGTTTAATAATGTTTAAACTGTCACTCGTTTGAGCATCCCCGTTATGTCATTGGGATTCCTGAATTTATTGTACTAATTTTTTGGCACGTGATTCGAGGTGGTGTACGCCGATAAAATGTTACTGACCAATTTTAACCTTGCCAATCCCCTCACCCCCTACTATTCGCACCAACCCTCATTATTGGTTACATTCACTCTGATTTCTGCTGTGCATCGTCATTTCCAAAGTTTCGCTTTCATTCAACACATTCATCGATTAATTATTATTACTATTATTATTTGTTGTTGTTGTTATTATTATTATTAATCGTCTTTCGCATCAACAACCGTTGATTGTTGCGAGATGAAATCAATTGGAAAACTTTGATATATATGACCAAGACAAGTATTCTCTATGGGGTATAATAAACATTCTTACAAAGAGAGAGAGAGAGAGAGTGTCTGACCAGTAGGCGGAAAGGATGAAAGCTTGAAAGGTAGTGAACAGTACCCTTAGGAAGCGGGGTAAAAGAGAGAAAGATGGCGGATGAGAGAGAGAGAGAGAGAGAGAGTGAGTGAGAGTATGATAGAGAATGATAGAGAGGTCACACACTCGTTAAAACCCGAACGTCATAGAGCAGAGCATACAAATCCATCCGAGTTCGGGTGCATTGATTTCCGGCTTAAAACTCGAGCTCCCTTCCTGCTAAAACTAATAACTGCTCTGCTAGAAGTCTAGCAGTCATCAGGCCAAAGCCAAATCGCGTATTTTTTTAAAAAGGTGTAAGAGGGAACAGTTTTCATCAATCTTTATCTTTCATCAGCTTGACATTAGGCTACATTATAATCACTATGTTCTTTTGAAAATGAAGAGTAAACAGCAAATAATAAGCAATAATGAATAATAGATAAACAATAAAGAATAAAGTCTGTGATAAAAGAAACGCGTAGGCTCCTATCGGTCGGTAAACTTCAAGGTTCTTTAAAATGAATTGAGAAATAACGGCAAGCAGGAGAATACTTGGTAAGTATGCAGGTACGTAGCCAGTGAGGCAAGTGCGAGAAAGGGAGGGAGAGAGAGAGAGAGAGAGAGAGAGAGAGAGAGAAGGGAGAGAATCCTGAGAGATTCCTGAGTGCGTCCGATCAGCGGCTTCCTCCGTTTCGAGAGGGTCTCGTTTCTGCTTAAGCCACGGACAATACGACAAATGAACCGAATTTGCGAAATGCGGCTTCTTGCCTACAACCTTCTTAACGATACAGTCCTGCAGCTACTATAGGCGTTAGAACTAACACCATTCAAGGTGTCAAGCGGAAAAAGAGCTTGCGGTATCGTGTCTCGCCGCAAGTATTACCAAGAGAAATCCTTAAGCAGCCTCCTCTTACTACGCTTTCGTCTCGCCCCATCATCAATGCTTCATTACTCGATACAGTCTTGTCCAATTTTGACCTTGAATCATTTCCTCATTTTCTCTTCGCTCTTCGTCTTTTACCCCTTTACTGGCGAGTATAAAATACTTAAAAAATAACTCCTGTTTAAATTATTTCCTCCGCGATACGCATTCCTTTTATTATCCTATTTTTTAATTATGAACTAGAGACAAGAGTGGTCCCTCTCCCTCTTCTTCTTCACCTCCTCCTCCTCCTCCTCCTCCTCCTCCTCCCAGCTCGCAACAATTCAGCCGTTCTTTCCTCGTTCTCTTCTCTCTATCTCATTATCGATCGGTACCGACCAGTCGCATCTCGGCTCGTCTCCTCTCGTCTTTTCACGAGTTTCTAGATAGCTAATACGTAACTTAGTAATTTAATCAAGCCTCGAAGCCGGAGGCTTGACCAAATAGAGAAGAGCCCCAGCATGGTGACAGATATATTAGCTACGGCTCAATGGACCTGCCGTCTGAGTTACATTATTCCGGCTGCTAGATCTCTAGGACAAACACAACATCAACTTTTCCCATGCAGTCACACAGTCCCTTTCGCAATAGAGGTGCTCATTTTATCGAACACGATCCAACCATTGTTTGTTGGGGATACTACTCTAAACTATAAAATTGATTCGATACGTATTTCCATGGAGGAGGCAGAACTGCAATTTCAGATAGTTTCACGTAGAGATAGAGTAGAGTAGAGTCTTATCGCAAACGCTATTATCGAAAGATCTTATCGAAAGACGATACTTTTAAGCAAAAATGTGTGCATTTGTATAATTATTCATTGCTTTTTCGCTCGTTTGCTCCTCTCTTGCTTTCTTTCTCGTAAGACATACGAGTGAAAATACGAGGAAAATGGGAAGCGCTGAACTGGTATAAACAAGGGTCGCATGCAATATTAGGGGCATTAAGTTGCCATAAAGAGCGCATTAGGGGTGCGCCATGCCCTCGAGGGGTAGTTTAGCGTTTAATTGTCCCACCCCATGTATCAAAGGTTTCGATTTCTGCTCGACTACACGCGTTATAAATCCTTGGCAAGCGCTCGGCATTCACTCTATTTTCCTAATATACTTTACTTTTCTATTCGACTGGCCGATATACGTGCCGACTAACGAGATCATTAAATTCTCCAAGGACTTATAAATAATGCGCGAATGAAAGATTCGAGTTGCGATGTAACGGCGATGCAACGGCGATGCACCGACGTCGATGGATTTCCTCGGATAGAGCTCTGGTGGTACAGGTAGGGTAGGCGAGTATACGGTGTTCACAGGTCGTCTCAAATGTATGATAAACACAGTTATATAGTTGAGAAAAGTGATGGGAATGAGAGAAGATGGTAGAACGAGAGAGTGTGCGCGTGTGTATGGCATGGTAAAGGAAGGAGAATGATTGGAGAGAGAGAGAGAGAGAGAAGACGGTTCTCAGGAGAGGGAGAGAGCCGCGCGCCGACCGCGGTAAGTTCCATTCACGCATACACTCGCTCGCAAACAGATTTCCAGCTTGAGTCGAATATATTGAAATAATCCCGGCAAATACGACAAGTTCGGTTATGAAATTTGCCGAAGGGCTTGCGAAGCTCTCTACGACCCCACCTCTGGTCCCACCTCAACCCCTTGTCACCCGCCCGCGCCACCAGCCCACCGTCCCTTTCCACCTTCTCCCACACACACCTACGTACACATACCGAGCAAAACTACCCTACCTTGGATACCCCACTGGCTTGGGATCTGGCCGACCTGCTTCGAGTGATATTTGCTCGAAATCGGTTCAATAGCAACTTGGGTATTCGCCTGTGTTCCTCTTATACGTTTCGGGACGACTACTACTACCACCGCTATACCATTACCAACACTACCGTGTTACTCTGCTACTGCTGCCTACTGCAGCCTACTGCTTGCTATTAGCTACTATTATCGATATGCATAGAGATATTTTTCTATTACCACGCTGCCTTACGTTCTCTCTCTCTCTCTCTCTCTCTAACTATCTCTTGTAAATTTAAGGAGCAGGAGGAGGAGCAGGTGGAAACTATAGCGGTGGGTGGTGGGTTTATGCGTGAGTAGTGGTCCATGCGCGCAATGTCGCTTCGTCATCGCAATGCAAACTGCCCCGGGCCTCGAAGAACTCAAACTGCATGCGCCAGTTTAATGGCTCGGAGAGTCTATGCGTGGAAAACTTGTCGTCAATGTGCTATGACGAATGAAGGAAAATTTGGGGACGAGTGAATTTCAACTTGTGTCTTCAATCGAGTCTAATCTCTGCGTACACGTCGCAACCTCGATTTCTTTGGATTTTCACCTTTTCACTTATTTTATGTATATTGTAAAATTTATCTATCATTGGTCAAATTTGAAAAGAAACAGTACCAGATTTGGCGCGTAACGAGCGGTATTGTCATCTAATTGATTCTTAGTTTCGATTTATCTACGATGCTACTAGCTACTTTGCTGAACTAATAAAGCATTATGCTAAAGCGTTGATAGGCCACGTGTTGGCGCGTGCCACCATCGACGAGTTTCGCGCGTCGTTTCATCGTCTCGATACGCGCACGCAAGCTCCTCCTTCTCTTCTCTTCTTCCTTTCCACTCCTACTACTACTACTACCACCACCACCATAATATCGCATCTCAATTTCTCCTCTGCTCTTTTTAACCATCCTGCTTTTATTTAATTAGCACGATTTTATAAAGCAAGCGAACGCTAATCTTTCCTCTAACACTTTGCCATCCCCGACTCCTCTCCGTTCTCGCCTCCTCTTCCAATTTTAAGGATCAATTTTCTCTTGGTTTACCCAAAGCCACGATACCTGATAATCTGGTATCTCGGCACTTATTTAATTAAGATGATCGAAAGATATTGTAAAAGAGAGTTTAAAAAGCAGTATAAGGTAAGAGTAAAAGTGGAAGACGAGTAGCAGCAGCAGCAGTAGCAGCAGCATGCAAGGTAATGGGAGGGTTGGGACTTGCATTGTTTCATTCGATTTACACCAAAGCTTCGTGGCTAGAATCTACGAAACCTGTGCAATTTACGGGAGAATGAAAAGTTAAGCTCGAGAAGCAGTAGCGAAAGTTCCAGGGGTGGCGTGCAGACAATGGGCTCTGCCTTTAAAATCTTTCTAGCAAACAAATGGAAAAGCTCAGCTTAAAACGTAATTGAGATATTGAGATCTGATTAAGATGAAATCGATAAGATAAGACGGATATACCGGAGTAGATGGCATTTTTTCCCTTTCAATGTCGGGATGAATCTAGGCTAGTAATACAGAAAAAGCATGTGAAAAAGAAAATCTGAATCTGGTCTTTTTTTTAGCGAGCTTACACTTAAAACTCAAAAGGGATATATATATATATATATATTTTTTGCCCTCATTGTACTCGTGGTAGAGCGCTATACAGTAAAAGAAGATACTCTTCTGTGAGCAAACACACACGAGGGAGGAGAAGCAGCAGAGTATACTTATTATACGCGGCCACTAAACTTGCAGGTCATTTGCCGCGGCGGCGGTGGCTACGCTATGAATGTACACGGTGCGCATCTGCTTGAACACGGCAGGAGGTCTGTGTGGTTTATACCTTGGTTGCCTCTCCCTCTCTCTCTCTCTCTCTCTCTCTCACCATGGTTTTCTTGGTTTCGGTCTCTTGGTCCCACAAGCATTTGATCGCCTGATCGCCTCATCGCCTCCTGAGCAGCTTGCTCCGGCTTCAATTTACCGGTCCTTAAAGGAGCTGCTGCTGCTCTTCCAAATAGAAAAAGTAAAAAGCCGGGGGGAGGTATTACAGCCTATTCCCTCTCTTCTCATTCATGGGGATCGCACCGAGTTCCCTATCGTTCGGCGTCAAATTACCAACCAATCGCAGTCAAGATTGCACCGCTGTCCACCAATTGTGGATCGTTTTCGCTTGCTCTCAATGTAATCGTGTAAGAGAGACCCTCTCTCCTTTGTCGTGGCTTTTCACACCGCGAATTGCCGCTCCTCGTTTTCTGCAGCAGCACGTCGTCGCTCGCTACCTTTATGCTCCCCCAGTTGCCGCTAATTATCCGCAGGAATCCCCTTAAACGCCCATTAAGCCCACCCCTCGATATGCTGCTCGAGATTGCGGGGTCACCGTAAATGGATAGGTTTTTCGCTTCGACTCTCTTCCCCGCCGCTCTTATCCTCCTTTCTTTCGCAACTTTTTCACTATATTACTATTGGAAAATTTATTGCGTGTCAACCTAATGATTCGATAAAAGAACAGATAGATAGTCGAGCGACTGATAATCAGCTTACAGCTAGCGTAATGTAAAAGCAAATTGGGAGTTTATCAAAGTGTAGCCGCAGCCTTTCGTGTCTCACGCTTTATTAGATCTCGCGAGCTAACGGAGAATTAACCGCAGAATGAATTTACGACCTTCTTCCGGGACAGGTAATTGAAACCACAGCCCACGCTATATACACAATCCCATTGTAAATCTCTCGATCTTTTCAACATTAGAAAATTCTTATGTTGCATAAGAGAGAACTTGAAAAAAGAGTCTCTCTCTCTCTCTCTCTCTCTTTCAGTATACGTGCATGAGCATGGAGGTTTCTTTTTATTATCGTTGTGCAGCAGATGCAAGCATCGTGCGTGTGTGAGTAAAAGAAACGTAGATACGTCCTCTGCCTCTGTGCCTACTACTACCAATAGACACACCAGATGCCTTCTAATAGCCTTAATCAAGTGTGTACACCTCGTTTTGCTTAGGGACTTTTAACGAGACTCTAATTTTTAAGCATAACCACACACTCAACTTCACAACGTGCGAACCTATCGCTCTCCGCGCAGCATTTATATATAATCATACATTTTCTATGCTAAGAGAGCAAGAGAGAGAGAGAGAGAGAGAGAGAGAGAAGAAAAGAAAAGAAAAGAAAATTGGTTGCGAGGGGATGTAAAGGTAACGGTGGATAAAAGTATGGAGTGTGAGTGAGCATATTACTATTGAGAATAAGTACCTAGCTTCGAGATAGAACTACTCGGGGGTGGCATAAATGGAAGGGGGTAGGGGAGTGATACACAATGGGCACTAATGGATCTCAAGCCGCCGCGAGAGGCGCTGCTTTTAATCTAATTGTCCTTCATCGTGATTTCTATCATCAGAGTGCTATTCAACCGCAAGATTCTTGTCCTGGAAAATTCCTGGTAGGATTCTTTAGGAAATCGTTTGTCGAATATTTATCATTCAATCGCTCTATTTGACTCAGCTAAGAATTCAGTGATTTGCCACGAGTGTGATTGCAAGTGATTATTAGAAATAGAAATGGAGGAGAGCCTTGGACAGATTTTTATTTATGCATCTGTGTACAAGATAAGAATAGAGTGCGTGGTACCACCCCGGGGGCTGCAAATGAAACCAGGCCAAAGTGGACTCGAGCGTTTCTTTCAATTTCTAGTGGTTCCATTTAGGAGAACTTTAGGGCATTATGTAAGAGCAGCGAGTCTTCTCGTTGAGGGAAAACGCCCTCGAAATGGTCTACCTTCGAGTCTCGAAATCGCAAGAAATCACATATTTCCAGCGCGGTAAGCGTAAAAATCTCCACCTAAAATCTACCAGCACATATCTATGTAGAGAATTTTATTGATTCTCATCTTATCTAATTTTGTATACCTATAGAAGAGATATACTAGAATAGGACAATAATATTGGAGCAACGGGTAACGTAATTACGCCATGTGCTTTTAAAATGAAATTAAAAAGTAGCCTGGACTCTTTCTCTCTCTCTCTCTCTCTCTCTCTATCTATCTATCCATCCATCCATCCATCCATCCATCCCGCCTAGCGTCGGCTAGCATCGTTTTCCCTCAATCGTCGCACCTATCTACTGATTTTTATCATTGAATATCCTACCCCTCTAGCTACATTATACTGTACATCGTGCATGTACGCGTGTATCTTTGTATGTAGCAGTTGGTGCAATAATTATCCTCTCCCCGACACCACCGAACAGCCGCGCGCGTACGCAAAAGAACGACCGAATAACGATAACGATAACTCGTAATAATTCGTCGTCTGCTCTTACGACAGGGTAGAGATAAAGCGAATAAATTGACTCGATTGTAATTGCCATTGTGCGTGTCTCTATCCGACACCAAGACCCTTCTTCCAACACTGACGTTTGTCAGTTTACGTGTATCGACTAATTATATTTTCCGTCTCTAGCAATCAGCGATTGCGGGGAACGCGCCGTCGACCAACCACGAGAGTCTTTTACCTCTCTGTCTACTTAATATGCTAGCTTTGTTTTTATTTACTGGATATCAATCCAAGGTAGTAGTAGTAGATACCAACCCTTAATGGACATATGGATACGACATTAGTAATACTATTATCGTCCTACGTTTCTTTGTTTAAATACGATTTACGCGTATCAGCGGATCACATACACATTCGTGCGCGTACATGCTACATCCATGTACTTACCCGGTAGTGCCTACCTGTTTCCTTCCATCTTCTCTTTTTTACTCGCACGACATCCTCTCTCAATTTTTATCACCATAAAACTAATAATTGCTTCTTCTATCGCATTTCATTTACCATCGTTTTAGTCGTCAATCTATAATTGACAGAGACAGACAAATATCTCAGGCATTTCAAACTTTTATTTTAGACGAGGCAATTAGTTAAAATAAACAAATTTTTCAATTTTCATACGTTGTATATATTTCTTTTGTAATATAATTGATGAGATTAAATACATATTTACAAAAACGGAAAAAAAGGAAAGAATATTCAGGTATATTTAAGTACTTTACATGTACATATGTTACAAAATCTTTACCTAGGTATAGCAACGTTCTTCTTTATTTCTCTCTCTCTCTCTCTCTCTCTCATTTTTTAATAAATACTTGTGCACTCTTATCATTAGCACTCTCAATCACATTCACTTAACAATCAATCACTCAATTTTACTCGATTCTTCAAAATTTTCAACTTTCTCTTTAATAAAAGTTTTTAGTCATAGCGTTTCACGATAGGAGTATTTTCATAAAGAACATTTGTCCAATGATTATGATCAACCAATGACTATTGCCTGGAATTATTAAGTGACTATCGCGTGGTTGATCGATTAATCGGATTACTAGAGAAAATTCCACTTGAAAATGATTGCCCTGCTACCGTGTGTATAAATACACTATGTATTTATAAACATTTATAAACGTTATTTTGCTTTAATGAGAAAATCCATTGGTTCTGTTGAACAGAGAAACTGGACCCTTCCGTTACAAATCTTTCCATAAAGTTTGGCTACTTTTTTCTTTCCTTCCCTTCTTACGATTAACAATTGAAATTTGCAGAAATTCTTAAAATTTTATATACCTTTCGTTAATATTGTATGCATTTTCTTTATTTCTTTTTCTTTTTTATAGAATTGACAGATTATTATCCTAAGATTTTTATTGAAATATACAGAGGATCTCTCTTTCTCTCTCTCTCTCTCTCTCTTTCTTTTAACCATTTCCTCTCCTCATTCATTAGTAATACTATTGTTATTAAACCTAAAACTATCTTTACTCTTACAATTTGCTAATATTAATGTCCTACATCTACTATTATTATAATATTAATAAAGCTATTTCTATTATTTTTATTCTTTTAATGCTAATATATTGTTACTGCTACTGCTACTACTATTGCTATTATTATTACTATAATTAATAATAATAATAATAATAATAATAATAAATGATGATGATAATGATAATCTTAATAATGATAATAATAACGCTATCACTATTCCTCTTGTATAGTTTTATTATTATCGTTAATTCTTTCACTTCTTATTTATTTATACTAATAGTGATTTGTAAAATTATTGAAATTTTCTAGAGACTAGAGAGTATAGAAGGGCAATCATATATATACAAGTTTCTATAAATTTATTCTTTTTATTTGAATGGAAGACTTACCTTTTCTGGAATAGTTATAATAGGGAATTTTATCGATATTTTTTATAATTTAATAAGAGAGAAAATGAAGAGACGATCGCGATAAAATTAGTAAAAAAAAAGTTTTAACGACTCTTTTTATTTTACTTTTTCTTTTCTTCTTTTTCTTCTTCTTCATCTTTTACTTCTGTTTCTTGTTTCTCTCATATTTTGGTCTTAGTTTTAATTTTTACATTTTGATTTTAAGAGGGAGGTAGTATATGTGATATTTACGAAAGTTTCGAAGAATTAGTTTTCCGCCTTACGCAACGCTTCTTCCGCCTTAACTCTTAAGCCCTCTGCACTTTGTCGCCTGACATCCTCATCCGAGGAGGCCGAGTCTTCGTCCCTGTCATGCTTGGAACTAAGATTCTGTGGTAAATTTTCAAACCCTAAGATTCCCGTGTTCAATGGTCTTCCGTGTAACTGCGATCTGACCGAGTGACCATTGAGAACTTGATTGTGATTTAACGTTGAGGCTGTTGGATTGAGTCCGACAGGTAAGACACTTCCCAGATTTGCTAGATTGTGCGGCAAACCGATGTATTGCGAAAGAATCGCGTGCAAAGGTAATTTCGGTGCGTTATTCGTCCATGGATGGAAAACTGGTGGAATGAACCACGGAAAGGCACCGGTTGGAGGACCACCAGCTTGTTCGCCAGCTGCTACGCCACCTGCTGATTGTAGCAAATGGGCATGCAGGGACAACTCGTTGACACCTGTAATCAAATTGCTTTTTTACATTCTCAAACACCCTCAATCACCGATACTTTTGACTCGATTCATTTATTAGATGTGACTCGACAGCGTTCTCATATATTAGAAAATGCATATTACACCTATAACATGTTCTACAACTCTCTACGTCACTAGAAGAATAGAGAGGTGCAGAAATTCAACAAAATTACTCTCTCTCTCTCTCTCTCTCTCTCTCTTACTGATTTATGCTTACCAGCTTGTTCAACATGCATGAAACTCGTGTCTCTCCCTAATGCTTTTTCTCGCTTACGCCATTTCGCTCTTCTATTCTGGAACCAAACCTGCAAACACATTGTTTTCATGATGAAACTTTGCATAATTCCATTTAAAAGGTAAATGAAAAGGAAATTAATAAAGAAAAGAAGAGTAGAGGAGTTGAGAGAGAGAGAGAGAGAGAGAGAGAGAGAGAGATGGAGAGAGAGTCTTGTGAATCGTCCAATTATTCTTTTACTTATTTTTAATTTAATTCCCCCTATTCATTGTCAGAGTGCGGTGACAAATTGAATAGATGTAGATTAAGGCGGGGTAAAAGTACCCGAAACAAGAGTATTGCAACAAGGAAAAAAGCGCAAGGGAGTATCACGAAAGCAGGACGGAAGATTCAATTGACTAATTGCTGTTAATTATTTAATCGCTTCTGAATACTCACTCCCCTAACGTCCAAGTGCTCGCAAACCTTGTAGCGCGCGAGTCATTTAACCGACCCACCACCACCACCACCACCACCACCACCACCACCACCATGAATTCCAAAGTTTCAATCGCTACCACCTCATACCATTCATATTCCTTGCCATCTCCAGGAAGCCTGCAACGTTTTCCAGCTAATCGATCACTGATTTAACAAGCAATTTCTATATGAAATCGTTTTACCCAAAAAAGAGAAAAAGTTAAGGAGCTTTTCTACGATATATTATTGTTGCATATTATTATACTATAAGAGGAAATTGATTAAAATGTAATAAAAGAGAGGTAATCTTTGCACGATGTGTGCGTGTGCGCGCGCACTTTAAAAAGAAAGGAACGACAAGTAGGCAATGAAATGGTGGCAGCAATTGGTGGAGGGTGGCTATTAGGAAACACGCGATCGTCTATCATCGGGGGCCGTTAATGTCGAAAAATGGGGTAATTTCGCATCTGAAATTGGGGGAGTCAGGATTTCCTAGATTGAAATAAAGTGGTCGTGGCACCACTGCGCCGTGGCGGATCATTTAGCGGTTTTGTCGAGCGACGGCCAATTGCCGGCATTGTCGCTTCGCTGTACCACAATGGGCCAATCGGAATACTCTCCGTCTCTCTTCAATTCCCCGGGGGTGTCCGCACGCACCCGCGCACCCGCGCACCCTCTTCTTCTCGTCCGTTTTCACCTCTTTCTCATCGTCAGTCAACCAACCACCACCAGCACCATCGTCCTCTTCTCTTTTCTCTCTACCCCTTGCGCTCGTACACACACATACTTGTATGCATAAAGGCATTTTCGTCTAGCGGGGCTCTCCTTTCCCTCATTTTTTAATCCTTTCATTCTGACCTAACAACTCTGCGGAAATTCATATTTATCTCTTCTGCCGTCAACATTAATAGAAAATGAACTAATGAAAGGTGACTTTGAATTAAGCAGCGGTAAGAGGCAGCAGGGAGTCGCGCAGCGTTTTCGACCGTTAAAACAGAAATCCTGCACTTGGGCGATTACAATCTACTCGTCCGTTAACGATTCTACTTGAAAATAATTCCGAAAGGAGATTACTCCCCTGTATACACTTTCCGTTCGACCAGCCCGTTTGGAATTAATCCTCGTGGCGGAGCTAACGGGCCGGCGATGGTGTATAAGCAGCGCTTGCGCGTCTCTTTGCGTGTACGTGTGCAAGCCATTTCTCTCCTCTCCTCTCCTCTCCTCTCCTCTCCTCTCCTCTCCTCTTTTCCTCTCCACCCCCTTGCCACTCCTTCTTATCGCATACTGCCTCTATGCCCGGAATACATGGTTCCTTTGCTAAATTTTAAAAAGAGATACAAAGAAAACATAACCATTACTAACACTTACTTGCACTCTTGCTTCGGAAAGATCCAGTCTCATGGCGAGCTCTTCTCTCGTAAAAACATCAGGGTATTGCGTCTTCTCGAAGGCTCTCTCAAGTTCGTGCAGTTGATACGTGGTAAAGGTCGTGCGAGATCTACGAACTTTGCGCGGTCTATCTCCATCCCCTAAATTCAACGGATCCGTCAATGAGTCGTTTAGCTGATGATCGCTCAAGTGACCTAATTCTGCGTCACCGGCATCAACCACGTTATCCGAGGAAGGTGTCGCATGCCCTACAACCAAGTAATGGGCAAAACTTGAAACGTACGAGCTAATATAGTAATTCATAAAGAGAGAGAGAGAGAGAGAGAGAGAGAGAGAGAACGTTGTACAGGAAAGAGTTAATCTGTGAATTTAGCCTCGTCGCTAATCATTATACTATCGGCATCTGCTACTTAAATGGAGAACAAAAATGCAGAGAAAGATAAAGCGAATACTCGTGTGTAGTTTGATAAAATAGGGTGATGGTAACAGCAGCAACACATACGCGTACAGAGAAAAGTTATATATACAGGGAGAGAGAGAGAAATTGTTCCGTCTCCCAAAGGCGAGGCCTTCGATACTCGTCGAGTGAGGATCGAGCGATTAAGCCAAATCGCCGTCGCTACCAAAACGAAATTGACATTGCGATGTACACGTGGTGCTGCTACTGTTGCCGCCGTTACCGCCTCTGCTGCTGCTGCTGCCTTTCGGGGCCACATCACTGTTACACCACCACCACCACTGTCATTGGTGCACATAAAATACAAGTAGAGGAATAGTACAGTGCAGCCTCGTGTCTTCTTCGTCGTCGTCGTCGTCGTTGTCCTTGTCGTCGGGACGCAATTTTATTTTTAAGCCGCACAACGACCGGCCCCGATATAACCGATACGTCGATGACGTTCGTCCGGGCGGATTTGCCAATTTTTAAGCCTCGCCCCGTTCCACCCCATGCCACGCCACGCCAACTTCTCGATGCTTTATTTTTATATCCCCAGTGCGAAACGGGAAAACGCACTTGTTTGCCAATATATGTATATATCTCTATAAATGCCACACACGTATTTACAACCACTTGTACATTTGCTCTATCCTTCCTCCCTCTCTCTCTCTCTCTTTTCTCTTTTCTGTTCCTCTGCTTCGTCTATCATTCAGAGATCATTGATCATTGATATTTTATCAGATGGATCAAACTATACGCATATTCTTTTCTTTTTCTTCTTCGTATTGTCGAGCGCGCGCGCGCCCTATCGTTTTATACTTTTCAACTATGGAAAGAGTATAATAATCAGGGAAAAAAAAACAAATTGCAATTTAATAAAATGTGTGTGGAAATTTTCCCGTAGAAAAATAATTTCGCTAAACGTACTGAAATTTTGAGCCGTTATTACGGTAATACCGTAACTCTTGTCGGGGATATCGCACTGACAATTGAAATTACAAAACGGTTTCAACAAATTATTGCATTCTATATCATTTTTCGCCCACCAACGTAGAATAAGCGGCGGGTAAACGTAAATGCATCGAACAAAAATGCATGCATTGTATACCCCGCGGAATCACCATCGTCTCTCACTCTCCCTCTTTCACTTCCTCTTCTTCTATCGCACATATAAATGCATGCACGCGCGCGCATCACTATCACTCTTACTCTTATTCTACCTCTGCACCACCCACTACCCCTCCACCTTCATATTTCCCTTTCTCTTCTCACCCCCGCACCAACCCATTCCACCCTCTTGCCCCCCTATTTGATGGGTTACGCATTCGTATGCATGTACATACATCGCCGAGCTAATCCAAGCTGAATAGAGAGATTTTAATGTTTTTATGTCGAGGTACAATAGGGTGCCCACTTGATGCCTACCTCTCCATTGCCTTTATTAAATGTTATGGGGTGCGGGTGGGTCGATTCTACGTGCGAAATTAAAAATTTATTTACCATGGCAAATGTGACCACATGCTGTGCATCACTAGACGAATAATTATTTTCTTCTTTTATAAAACAAATTGCATCTTCTTTTACAATAGATCAAGACCTAATTTATATGCAGAGTTGAAAAAATTACTTAATCTTTACAGATGAAAATAAATAGGCACGGATGGGAGTAGATAGATAGGTAGATAAACCAGACAGGTATGTAGAAACAGAGAGAGAGAGAGAGAGAGAGAGAGAGATTTAATTTCAACAATTGACGTATATTTACAAAGCGTATTAAAATAACTTTTATCTCATCGTAATTTGTAAAAACTAACAACGTCTTACATCCATATAATTATACAAAATTTTAAATGTCTTTCAACAAAAGACAAATTTTAAAGAAAATAAAAAATCCTTATAAATTCATTATTAATACTTGAAAATTTGTTATCACTTTTGATTACTGTTGTAAGGTATGTTGATTTTTTGCATCAGTAAATGAAGGCATTAAATATTTTTCTACTTAAAAATTGCGTAAAATTAATAAAATTATATTTATTCTCTCTCTCTCTCTCTTTCTCTCGATAAACCGAATCGACTTTTTTTTATCTTATAATATCTATATTTTTTTTTCACGAAGCAATTGAGTAGTAATTTCTATCTTAACAATATGTAAGAATATGCACATTTATACGTTTATCCTTAAACAAATTATATATAATATTATTGATAAACCAAAGAAAATATATATATATATTTTTTGGTCCTTGCCAGAAAAAAAAAAAAAAAAAATTAAAAAAGTTTACCTAAAATTAAGAAGGAAGAAAAGAGATATGTAGTTTACTACTTAAATAAGAAAAGAGAGCTATTAGAGAATTATCGTTACAATTGAAACAATAAGGAACTTACCTTCGTCTTTGGCATGGCCCAAAATCTGATCAATGGTATAGATGTTTCTCTTCTGATTATAAGTCTGGGCCATATTTAAATTAGTTGAAAATCCCTCTTGCGTGTAGCACTGGTCAGACTCGAATAAGATATGATAATTTTCGTTGGAATAAATGACGAAAGAACAATTTCACCACCACTCGAGACTCTTCATCATTGCTGATCACACTTCCTGATCTGATCCCTTAAATACTTTCTCAAAACTTTCTTAGTATCATAAGACTTTTACAAATCACACTCGTCGTTCTTGCTCATTTTTACTCACGAGTTCTTTTCTCAAGATCTCTTCTTTCTCTCTCTCTCTCTCTCTCTCTCTCTCTCTCTCTCTCTATGCGAAATAAATATAAGGAGTTGCAAGTTAAAAATAGAAATAAATTTTCGCGAAAATTGAGATTTGTTATTCTTCTCATGTATTTGGTTGGATTCCATATGATTAAGACGATGTACGATCGGAAAATTAGGATCTATAAGAATTCACATGATAGAACGCGCGCGTGTATTTCTCGTGTGAAAGAAAAATACATGAAAGCAGTAGACGACGGCGCAGCGCAAACTGGCTCGTCGGACATGAAAGCAGCCCTTAATATCGCGTATATCCGCCCCACTTCGCAGCCCCTAACACCGCCATATTAGCCCCTCGGCCAATCGTGCTCGTTGCTTCTCACCCAAAGCCACCCCATCGTCGGAAACTGAATGAGCCCTGGGCGGGGAATATTTTGCCCTTTCTGCGTAAATCCCTGGATTTTTTCTACTCCCATCCCCACTCTCGGCGACTATCTATCTCATCGGTGTTTTCCATCTCTTTTCTCATTGCTTGTCCCGCGTTTTCCCATCTCCCTTTGATTCCTCGTCAGGACACGCGCGCACGCATACGCGCGGGCATACATATTCACGCCATGCTCCCTTATCCAACGGTATCTTTTCTCCTCCTCCATTGCTTCTTTCCCTCTACTTGCTACTTCTGATATAATCGAAGAACAACTCCTGAACCTAATTTTCAAGTATTTTACGCTCTGTCTCTTTCCAGATAATCTAGAGAAACAATGTCTTTAATAGCTCTCTAAGATTATCCTACTCCTTTTAGAACAACAACTGTTTGAAGAATTTTAGAAAAATAAGCACAAGAGTCGCCTCTCTTTTCTTTAATCTTTATTATCTCTTAACTATACTTGAAATGGTTTCTTCTTTGGATTCTTTGATATTTTTTATTTTCCACCAATTTTCTCTCTCATTTTTTAATTTTCATATTTTGAAAAAGTTTGAAGAAATAATCTGTGCGAATGGGGTATTTGAAAATTGCTATGTAAAACGCAGTGGGGATAGAACGATGGGGTAGGAAGCAGCAAAGAGAGAAGGGGTGGAGGAGGCGGAGGGACGAGAGACCCCTAGAATTCTAGCGCAGCTCGGTTTAAACTGTAAACTGTATTTATGGGAAAACTTGCAAGGCTCTAAGGACAACTAATGAGCTTAATTATGAGAAGAGCTTTAACGCCAAGTTTCACACGAACCAGTTAACGTCAATCCGGTTGTGCTACTCTCCTCGAATTCCACTACTGCCGGATATTCCCAACCACGAGCGCCTAGCCAATCTCGTCCTTTAATCTCTCTCTCTCTCTCTCTCTTTCTTGTATCTTTTCTTTTTCTTTATAATAATCAACAAACGCACTCTAATGATAATTACAATAATTAGGATGAACCTTTTGGAAAATTAAAACTTTCCAGAAATCACATCTTGCACTTATTACGAATTATGGCTGATTCAGTTTAGTGTATAGGAAAAATGCCATGATAATCATTTCATATGATTAGTGATAACGGTGATTAATTGGCGAATCCCTCTTATCTATAAATGTAGAGAATATAGAATTTTACAGAGTTACACAGAATACCCTGTTATTATCCCCCTTTTTCCTACCTCCCTTATCATCGTTTGATCTTTACACCGGTTCGATGGCGCCATTGTCAACCACTGTATCTCCATTTCTTTCTTTCTTTCAAGAACAATTCCATTCACAAGCTTTGGGAACATAGGCGAAGCTGAGAAGCTACTACTTGATAAGAATTACTCGAAATTCCCAACTATTGAAAACATACTCTCTTCTAAATTATGAAAATATTCCCTAAAAATCAGCCTTTTGCTTAGCTTCGCAGAGAAGGAGGGGATAATTGCAAAGTTTGTTCGCTTTCTCAGAGGCTTTGATTTCTCTACAAATTTCGATGGTAGCTCAATGAAATTGAAATTGAAATTGAAATGGAAAGAAGGTGTAGAGAGTGCTGTGCGCGTGCTGTTATCTACGAGAGATGGGAGATGTAGGAGAGACAGACTCCCTGTACCGCTCTGCGCTCTTTCATTGGGATAGTAGTCGCGTGCGACGGCTCTCTCAGCTGCGGAGCAGCATCCTCGTCAGCAAGGACACAGTATCACGAACTCCGCGTTATTGGACCCCGAGGGCACGACCACCAGCATTCTCGATACTCTGAAATCCAGGACGAATGCGCCCTGAAATCACACAATTTCGCGGTATAAACACATCAAAGAATAAAAGTAATGCGACCAGAATTAATAATAACGGATGATAACAGAGAGAGAGAGAGAGAGAGAGAGAGGAGAGCAGTTAGGCTGCGAGCTCTTTTCTATTCTCGCATAATAGAGCTAAAGACTTGCTAAAGCATTTCGCGAAGCAATTATTTCTCTCCGGAAATTCATCACGACAAATATTCTTTTTTTAATTTTATTCTCTTTTCTTTTCTTTTCTCCTCCTTTCTTAATATCGCGTCAATGCATCAATTGATTCGACCGATTAAAATCAATAGATATATTGATAGAGCGAGAAATAACAAAAAAGGATACGCGTGCACATGGTATCCGGTAGGGATGAAACAAGATAAGAGAAGAAGGGTTCGGTTGAGTTGAGTGGGTGTATGTGTGTATGAGAAGAAGAAGGAGGAGGGGAGGGTTAGAGAGAGAGAGAGAGAGAGAGAGAGAGAGAAATAGAAAGAGGAGGGTAAAGGAAGGGATGAAAGAAGGGAGAGAGAGAGAGAAACGGCGACGGAAGCTACGCCTCTGTTGAATAAACCAAGTCTCGGAACGTGGGGGAGTGGCTTGCCGCACAACCCTCGCGCTGGATGCTGCTGGGATTTTATTAACTCCTACACAACGCTGGTGGTGCGCCGCATGATCCAAACTGCGAGAGACAGTCAGAGAGAGGGCTGTCCGACAAACAAGCCCAAATAAAGAGATAGTAATTATTGTGTTTGTGGCTAGTTTATTTCTTCGCTCTGCTCGCTCGCTACGCTATCTCTCTCTCTCTCTCTCTCTCTTGAAAGGACAGGTGGAGGAAGAGGAAAACGAGTAGCATCCACTGCCACCGCCACCGCCACTTTCACCACATACGGTTCGCCACCCTTTGCTTCCTTTCTCTATTTCCACCATCCACTATTGTCCCTTCGCTTTTACTTTCTTTACTCAATTTTCCTATCTCTTTACGTAGCTTGCTCGTCCATCTCTCCAATCTTTTTTTTCTCCAATTAAAAAATCTAAATATCCGGAGGGACAAGCGCGCACTGTGCCAAAAGAAAAGCGACAAAGTGGGGATCCTTTCCCTCTGTGACCAAGTGCCTGACAATGAGAACGATTTCAAGGAAAATTCAGCAAAAGCTCACGTAGATTACGAGAGAGGAGAGAGGAGGGAGGAAAGGAGAGAACGAAGCAGCCGGGGTGTCAGGAACATTCTCAACTCCTATCAGAACCCATTGGCTTTGATCCGTTGCGCGCGGATAGCGTCTCGCACGTGGCTGAATGTGGCCCCTCCCCCGCACTTCCGCGCACTCCACCTCTCTATTCACCAGGAATTCCAAATGATCGCGAAATAACCGCTCACTTATATCAATTCACTGGCTGCTCTTTATAAGGGCGCATTCACGCGTACCATCCCCCTACGACGATTCTCCTCTCCTCTCCTCTCCTCTCCTCTCCTCTCCTCTCTTCTTCTATCCTTACGCACACGCTAAGGGCGCGCGATCATCTTCTCTTCCCATCTACCCCATCCCCTCTATCTTTTTACAAAATTCTCTTATCACGCGTGATTCCCATCATCTTTTATATAATCGCTCCCCCACTCTCCCTTTCATTTTTCTTCACATTTAGATTTCTAAATATTTTATGCATTTGTAAAAAGAGGATCGAAATGAGATCAAATGAAATGAATGACCATTAACTTGAAAAATTGGTTAGGCGTGCTTTAACACGAAGAAAAGAGAAGGAGAGAGAGAGAGAGAGAGAGTGGGTGAAAGTTGTAGGTCTCTGCTGGTTAGACTACTTAAAAAAGGATGCAGACGATATTTGCTCTGCCGATGACACGTTGATAATGATACTCTACAGCTATTCAAGAATGAGTAACATTGTTAACTTTGCAATAAAGCTGTAGAGAGGGAAAGGGGAAAGGAGAATGATAGTAGTGGTGGTCGTTGCGATGGTGGTGGAATAAAGCTAAAAGGGGAGGAGTAGAAGCGCAAGAGGTGGAGGTGGTTTCATGAAACGATAGAAAGTTACCAGGGTCTGGAGAGATAGCGAGGGGAAGAAGATACGAGAGAAGAGGAGAGGAGAGGAGCGAGACGAGACGAGACGAGACGAGACGAGAGAGGTGACGTGACGCCATGCGACGCGATCAAGAGAAAGCGAGATATCTCACCCATTGTAAGGCAAGGGATGATAATAGGTTGACATCTGCACTCAGCAGTCCCCGCTTCCAGCAGCTCGTTGGAAACGCAATTAATATTCGTAATTATGCCACGTCCCCTTTCACCCCTTATATCCAGAACCCTTCTTGCTTCTCCGCTGTCTCCCGTAATCCTTGCTATCTCCCGTTACTCCTCTCTCTCTCTCTCTCTCTCTCTCTCTATCTCTTTTCTTCCTATCTCTATCTCTGTGCTCCCTCTCACTCTTTACTCACTGGGAAAATCTACTACTCCTTTCGAACTATAGGGTTTAACGAGATAAGCTTGCAGAATAAGCGGAAATGCTTCGCTTTTTACAAGTCTTTTTCTTTATTCCCTTCCCTCTCGCGCATCTAGATAATATGTAATAGGATTACAATTTTACGCCCTTATTAAATACTATCCTCATTATGACAATAATGTAAAATAGTCTTGTTACGCGAGGATTAACACTCGTTTCTTCCTTTATAAATCTAGTTTATAAGATGAAATATTATTCGCTCCGCTATGCTTCGAATAAAAGTGATGTAAAGTAGAGTAGATGGTTGAGATTGGAGTATAGGTACAGAGGAAAATTTTGAAAAGAATGAAAAAAGTTTATAATCATGCTTCCAGACAAAAGCTTTCAATTGGTTGATTCATATTGTACGTTTAGTTTCTACAGGATATGGATTGTTAATGGACTCTCTCTCTCTCTCTCTCTCTCTCTCTCTCTCTCTGTCTACATTTATATATCCATCTATCTCTACCTCTCTTCTCATAATTGCAACATTAATTAATGCACATGTACTTACTTGTACGCGTGTAGATGCTAATACATTTATATTTATATTTTTTCATCTAGAAGGATTCTTTTAAAACAGAAAAGTGACGAGACGAAATTTACAACTCTTCGTAAGGTTGCTGCGCAAATAGAAAATGGATTAAGAGGCTGCTCTGCAATCCTGAATATTATCGGTAATAGCGCAATTATGATAATGGCGGGTAATTCTGCAGAAAATTCAGATACTGGTGAGGATAGAAGTAGATGGAATCGGTTTCGAGGTGAAAGCAAGAGCGAGCAAAAGGATGCGAGAAAGCGAACTGAGACTGCTAATGAAGGAAACAGTTAGATTCAAACGGTCTCTAATAATTACACTACCACCACCAGTCAAGCAGTCACCCTCCACCATTTCTCTCTCTCTCTCTCTCTCTCTCTCTCTCTCTCTCTCTCTCTCTCTCTTTTCTTCCTATCCACCACCCAAGTTATCCATCCAACTATAACCATCAAGTCAACCAGCCAGCCAGCCAGCCAACCAACCAACCAACGAATTTTTCGTTACAAGCCTGACAATGTGTGAAATTGTTCACACTTCTTTTTGCATCGCTTCACGTCCCTTTCTTAGCCCATAAAGAGCATATATCTCATACAATGTATGTAGAAAAATGAAAAATGAAGAATGAGAAATATAAAAAAATGTTATTTAACCTTTGATTTTATATTATGTACTAGTAATTTATTAAGATTATTAATTATTTCGTTGACTTTGAAAATTTCCTCCCCTACTCTAAACTGAACCCAATTATCAAGTACATTTGGTTAGAATGCGAAATTCCTATTAAACTCTCTTTGGTAAGCTTGGAAATTGATTAAACTATCAAATTAGATGTATTAATATATGTAGCGAGACACGAACGCGCTTCAATTTCAGAGTACACGAGTTTGTAGGTTGGACGACGATCGTTCGACGTCCATTCACACAACCTATTATGGACGTGTCGCACAAGAACTTCAATTTTCCCTCTCCCTTCCTTGAATTCTCTCTCTTTCTCTTATTCTTTTTGCCTTTACTATATACAAGTGATAAGGGAAGATATAAAGTAGTGCACAGGATCTTGCAAACAAAAGGGGGATGGTATTTGGTCTTTACTTTTTCTGGAGGTTTAAATACAGTTCGGTTATTGCGTTTCTATACAGTATTCTACTGATTTTCAGTCTGTCGTGTGTGGTCTCTTGTTTTAGATTTTCTGATAATTCGAATGATCGGATATCACCATTGCTCCATTAATCAGGGGAGTTGAGCAATGATTGCTCCTACGAAGGGTGGCGGTGAAAGGTAGCACCTATTAGATATCTGGATATGCGTCTAGACTTCCTGTCTAGATTTCATGTCCAATACTTTCCCATCGTCTTTTCATTTAAATAGGAATTAGACACGAAAGCTCGTTAAGATATTCCCGTGTTTAATTTTGATGTTTTCTTAATAAAATCCAAGGAATTCTCTATAAATGATGATGTTTCTCCTACTAGAAAACTAAGCGAAATGTCAGATTTCTGAATTCCTCAAAAGAGTCAAGTTTGATTGTATCGGAAGAGAGCTTTGGATCGCTTAAGAAGCATGCCTAGTCCTCTTTTCCAAGGAGAGTGCACGATCCTTTTTAAGCTTCCGATAAGTTGTGCAGTCCAACATGGTTTTTAATTTGTAAATGTAATCCTCCTTTTGTTTAGGATCCCATTTAGCATTACCCTTGTCTTCAGGGAGGATTAGGATGGAGGCATCCCTTTTTAATTCTATAAGGGCGTGATGCTCATAGTGGGATAAGTTGAGAGTAGAGAGTCTTATTGTTTTAAGAATATTAGTTGTAAATCTCCTTATTTCATTCTCTGTTTCTTCGTCATTCTTCCATGGGAATTTGATTAAAGATGACTTGAAAATCTGATTCTTTATGTATGGGATTAAAGTTGGAGGCTATATTTTTTTAGAGGAAAGTATTTTGGTGAACTTGTTCTTAATTAATTGATCGATCAATTTAACTTGCTAGAATATTGTCTAATCAAGAATGTGCCAGAGGTCTTGGTTTAGTTGACAGTTAAATTGTATTTTGGTAAAGATAATCCTTTCCCTCTCTTATTAGCTTCTCTAATACCAGTTTTCTGTAGTATCTTTATCATTGAATATCTCAAAAGCTAAGCTTCGGATCAATAAGTTGCAAAGGACTTTTCGATTTAAATCACTCTCATTTTCAAACATACACACACACACACACACAATATAAGAGGTATAAATTATATATAAATATATATGTATAAAACTGTTAATTCTCATATACGTAAGAAGACAGCATGTTACTATGACCCTCGTAGAAATTGGATAATCGCAAAATATAATCAATTGTAGAAATACGCGTCCAACGATCGTCGAATCTGTAAATTTATATTAGCTCTCGAAGCTCTCGAGCGAACTGGCTTCGGCGTTGATGTGTTGATATTAGTAGAGCTAATTTGATAGTTTAATCAATTTCCGTAAGCCGACGGCAGTTTAATAGTGATGTCATCATTTTCAACGGAGCACAATGGGGTTAATCTCGCTCGACGAGCTAATATTCGGAGAGTTAACAGAGTTTCAAATGCAGCCAGGGCCGTCATTTGCCCGCATCCGTTCGCTTCGTGAGCTACGTTATTCGCGCGGCTCTCTAACTCTGCTGTGAAAAAAAGATTTATAATTATAATCCCTTTTAACACGTATCTCTTTTATGCATGACTTTGACTTTAACGCGTGATCAGAATCAACCCCCAACATTCTACCACTCTGTATATTCTATTACTAATTCAATACTATCCTTCTCTCTCACAATATCTTTTTACTCTATTTTTTATTTATCGATAATCTATCTTTTAATTATCAAGAGTCTCCTTAATATAATCATCTTCTCTGACTTTTGACTATGCATTTTACGATCAAGGCACTTAATATTTAGAATTTCCATGTATTGATTCATTCATTCGTTCGTTCGTTCGTTCGTTCGTTCGTTCGTTCGTTCATTCGTTCATTCATCCATCCATCCATCCATCCATCCATCCATCCATCCATCCATCCATATGCTGTATTGTATATTTGTATGTATCTATCCTATACACGTGTATAGGAATCTCCTCCGTGAGCGCGCGAGCATATTAGGTGGAGGTACGCAGTTAGGCAATAACCGCTGTCAATAGTACCGAGCTACCTCCACCTCTACATCCTATCCTCGTTCTCTCTTCTACGTCTCTTTCTCCACTTCCTTCCTCCTCCTCATCCTCATCCTCATCCTCCTCTACCCTTAGAGTGGCCCCCACTCGAAAATGCTACTCGCTAAATTAGGTAGGTTATATGGGTTTCGTTTCATTTGCGAGCAAACTTTAATAAACGCTAAAATTGCGTAAAAGAGCAAGGTTTTCAGACGAGCGAATCAGGGCCGGTTGATCTCGTCGTGAAGCCGCATAATCCATATACTATATCCAAAGCCTACGCTATGGGTTTGTGACTCGATATTACTCTTTCTCATTTATTCTACGGACTCGTAATGTTATATACTCGGCAAAACTAGAACAGACATTTTTTTTTTCTTTTTTTTACAAAACAGCTTTATTCACTAATTTCAATCTAATTCAATTTAATTAATGCATCCTTACTGAGAGAGATAACATAGTTATATACATAACAAACACTTGTATACTTATTTAATTATTTAGCAAAATAATAATAAAATGCATAAATTTTATATGAAAATATTTATTTATTTCTTTTTATTCTATTAAACACACTAAATGCATAAATAAATCTTTCTCTTTTTCTTTTACACCGTATAGGCAATGATATTTTTAATTTTTATCTCTTATTCTTTTATTTTTTATTAAAATTCTTTCATTTTAAAATGTTACTATTTAAAAATATATTTGACACTGACCATCTGCCATCTGTTGTTTAAACCGTTAAGAACTTTTCCCGAAATTTGTCAAGAATTCGGCCGGTAACTACCATATTTTCACAATTTTCTACATTTTTCTTTTAAATACGAAACATTATCCCTTTATTATTTGTGTAAATATCTTTTTCTTTATAATCTCAATAGTCTTGGTAAAAAATAACCGAAATATTTTATAATACTTAATTCTCTTTACAACAGACTTATCACAAATCAGAAGAAAATTACAGAACTCTGTGGTAGATATCTACTGTGTAGCATGATAACTATACTTACTTCATATAATTATTCAATCATTTTATTTAACTTATTTTTAAGATATATCTCCTTCCATCTCTCCTAAATAATTGCCTAGACGAATCATAAGATTACTGTTTGTAATTACTTGTATGAATATATATTATAAGAATCTCTATATCTCTTTATTATAAAATTAAGCTTATATTCAATTTCTTTATGAATATTAGATTTAAGCTTATCGTGTACTGTTTTTCATTTCTTACTTTTAATAATCAAATTGAATAATAATCCTTTTTTTTACAAGTCATTTGCATTCCGCTTAATTTATAATACTTTACTTTATTGAAAAATTTATCTTATCGTTCTTTCGCATTTCTCCTCTAAATGATTATTTATCTCTATAATGATTTAAACCCCTGTATGAAACATATATATATATATCTTTTTTTTCATTTACACATATTTGCACCAACTGATGATACATATTACATGACATGTAGCGCAATACGTTAGAAATACTCCAATATCCATCTCTGGGCAAAGCATGAAATTTCATATCAAACTATTTTTATCTAACGCAAAGCAAACAAGTGTGAGATAACTCACTATTGCATGATTTATATATTTATATACATATATAGACGTACATATGCATGTATATATATATTAGGATTTTTTTAACACTCTTATGAAAATATTGGAGCAAGATTAAAATATGGTCTCTTTCAGTGGATTTCTTGCGCGCTTGATTTTCTTTCGCCTGATGATGGCCTTCAGTTTAAATTCTGGTTGATGCAACCAATAGTAATCAGTCGATGCTGAACTGAGAAAGCAAAATTTCCTACAAGATTGCTACTTAGACCTTTCTAAATTAAATTAAGCATTATATAATTACTTTAATAAAATATTAATTTTTTAGGAGATACTATTTTCCTCCTTTTTTGATTTTAATTCGATCAATCACTATAATAAAGCACAGTATTGTTTTATAGGCGAAATCTATTTCTTTTCTTTTTCATTTATTCTAAAATCAGTAAAATGAGTGGTCAAAAATCTGTGCCAAACAGTGTTAAATTCCTGATCGGCGGCACTTCTGGGTTCGTTATTTTCTTTATTAAACAAAATTTTATATTATCGAGCTTCACATATGATTGTAATCTTTATTAAAATCAATATAAACCGGTGATATGGAATAATTTCACAACAATATTTATTCCATCAACAATAAGTATTTCATTAAGAGATCATGAGGTATATCAGGAATTGTTATGATATACTATTCAACTTAAATATTTTCTTGCTTGTGTAATTTACATACACACACACACACAACACAATCCTTTTATATTTTTTATTTCAATAACAGCATTGTTTCACTACTAGCACTCTTTTGTAAATATTAATATTCATGAAAGCGAAAATTTCAAATATTTACTTGTACGGGTATGCATATATAAATTTAAAAAAAAACTAGAATGCGTATATTTTAAATTTTAGGATGGCTGCGACCTGTTTTGTACAACCATTAGATTTAATAAAAAATAGAATGCAATTGAGTGGTACGAAAACATCAACGCTAACTATTGTATCATCTATTTTAAAGAATGAAGGTATTATTGCCTTGTACTCAGGACTTTCGGCAGGTTTAATGAGACAAGCTACATATACGACTACCAGACTTGGAATTTACACATGGCTCTTTGAACTTGCCTCGTAAGTAGTCCTTTTCTCCTTATTTTCTGACCTTATTGTTTTAAACACATTTATGAATATTTTCAAGATATTTCTTAAATTATTATGCGTTATAATCATTTTCATCTTATAGAAAAGATGGGCAACCAAGTTTCATACTTAAGGCTGCATTAGGTATGGCTGCTGGATGTGTTGGTGCTTTTGTAGGAACTCCTGCGGAAGTAGCTTTGATAAGAATGACTGCTGATGGACGTTTACCACTTGGTAATTTATCTATCCTTTAAACTTTTATTCATTTAATTTATTATACAGTTAATGCAAAAATAAAACTTTTTAGCTGACAGGCGAAATTATAAAAATGTATTTGATGCACTGTTCCGTATAACTAAGGAGGAAGGAGTATTCACATTATGGAGAGGTGCTATTCCAACTATGGGTAGAGCAATGGTTGTAAATGCTGCTCAATTAGCATCTTATTCACAGGCTAAGCAAGCTCTCCTTGATACTGGTATATGATGATCTCTTTGATATTAAAAGAGCCATAAAGTTGGGCCAATGTTTATTGCTATAAACTCTTTTTCAACTTTATTTCTAGGATACTTCAAAGAGGATATTACTTTGCATTTTGCGAGTTCAATGATATCAGGTCTGGTAACTACTGCTGCATCTATGCCTGTGGATATTGCTAAGACTAGGTACCTCAACACATACTATTAATAAGAACTTGCGCATAGATGATACTCATTTGAAAAACTGCATAAATACATTTATTATCCACAGAATTCAAAACATGAAAACTATCGATGGAAAACCAGAGTTTAAAGGAGCAATTGATGTCTTAACTAAAGTTGTGAAAAATGAAGGGCTCTTTGCTTTATGGAAGGGATTCTTCCCATATTATGCTCGATTAGGTCCACACACTGTATTGACATTTATCTTTCTTGAACAGATGACTGCTGCATATAAAACTCATTTTGCATAATTACACATAAAATTCATTAACATGAGGGAAGAAATCGATTATATAAGATTTTAAAATTATTCATTTTATTTTGATATTTGTATATAACATAATTATAATTGATATTTTTTTCTAACAATTGATTGATTTCAGATTGTTGTTAAAGTTTGTTATTTCAAAGTTCATGTTTTATATTTAAATTTCAAATGGTGAAGTAACTATTTTAGGAACATATAAAACTTTAACAAACGTACAGATTTATGCAATTCTTATACTCAATCATAATAGAAATTAAAAAGAGATTAATGAATGAGTGAATTAAGCAAATCTCATAACAGTACTATTATAATTTTTTATGTAAAATTTTTTATTGTTTTTTTTTGTTTAATGAGTTTTTCTTTTTTTTTATAATATTTACATTCTAAATTAACATCGGTTATATATTATTTAAAAAATTATTTTTCTTTTGTTTTGTGTGCAGCAAAAATTAAAAATTACTATTATACATACACGCGCACACATATATGTTATATGTTTTTGTAAACATTACATTCTTTTTAACATTCTATATAATAATAATGTCACTCGTCTGGTACGATTTTAATTTTATACATGTTAATATTTTAAGATTGTCTATCTTTTGTTAATTTTTATAGGAAACAAGATGCATTATTTAATTTCTAAATTAATATCCATGTATGAATGAAATTTAATGTATTATGAATTGTTATATTTTTAATATAGCCATTATTATAATTATTGAAACAATGAGCTACCTTAATTTCATGAGACTTATTATTTAACTTAAACTGTGATATAGTTTTATTTAAGATGTTGAATAGTGTGTGTGTGTAGATATATATGAATGCTAATTAAAAATATAGTTAAAATTTTGAATAACATCTTGGAAGTAATTTAAAAACTTATTTAAGTATATAATATTCATTATTTGAATTATATATGTGTATATATATATATAAATATATATATATTATGTATATAAACAAACATGTACGCATAGAGAATTGAACGCGCATATATAAGGCACAACTGACGTGTCCTAATGCAAAACAACGTGGCAAACTGTTCTGATAAATTCATTGATATAAATGAGAGATATTTATTTCTAAAAAGAGAGATATTTATTTATATTAAAACTGAAAATATACGTGATATAACTAAACTCGTAAAATGCATTCCATTTAATAAAATAATCTTGTACTGTAATTATACATTTCTTAGCTTATGGATTCTGTTAAGTGTGTGTTTATAGGTTATAGTATTATTTAATTATTTATCATTAAAAATTTAGACGCTTTTTATAAAAGCGTAATAAAGTATTGCAAAATGTTTAATAAACTACTTATATAATTTTATTACTACGAGTGTATAATAGTGCACGTTATATACATATGGGAAGTTAAATTTCTCCCTAACCTAAGTCTTGTTTTTGCTGTTAAAAAGCTAGTTTTAGTGCATTATTCATTATTTTGGAATTAATTGTCTTCACAATGGGAACGGCTATGCGACGTAAAATGGAAAAAGTAAAAAGCCTAGAAGATGGTATTAGTGACCCTATTCAAACTCAACATTATACAGATTTAAGAGGCGATGAAAGAAATGTTGCCGTTTTACTTTTTTTATATTTACTACAAGGGATACCTCTTGGCTTATCTGCCGCAATACCCATGTTATTGCAGAATAGGGGAGTGTCATATAGACAACAGGTAATACAAACAAATCTTGCACAGATCCATTTATATTTAAAATCATACAAATTTATTTCTATATATATTTATTCTGAAATATTTTTCATACATATTTTCATAAATGCTAGATTTTAAATAACTTAGATTACATTTATTGCAGGCAGAGTTTAGTTTTGTTCAATGGCCATTTTCGCTAAAGCTATTATGGGCTCCAATTGTAGATTCTATGTTTTCTCAAAGATTTGGAAGAAGGAAAACATGGCTAATTCCTACTCAATATTTAATGGGCCTCTTCATGCTTATTCTTTCAGGCCATGTAGATAATTGGCTAGGTAGTGAGCACGAAGAGCCCAATATAGGTATGCTTACAATACTATTTTTTGCCTTAAATGTTTTGGCCGCTACACAAGATATTGTTGTTGATGGTTGGGCATTGACAATGCTGAAAAGGTGTGTACAATACTTTAATGAATAAAATTAGAAGGAAACTATTACATTGCTTTATCAAATTAGGGAAAATGTGGGTTACGCATCTACATGTAATAGCGTTGGCCAGACTGCAGGCTATTTTATTGGATATGTATTATTCATGGCATTAGAATCTGCTGATTTTTGTAATGGTTATTTGAGATCAGTTCCATTAAAAAATGGAATTTTAACTTTGCCTGGTACGCCCGTTTTTTTTCTCTTCTTTGCAATTGTAGAAAATTGTAAGGTATATAAGTAGAAAATTTAATAATGATATTGCTAATAATTGTTATTAATTTTGATACTTTAGAATTTTTGTATTTCTGGGGATGGACATTTATTATAATAACATCACTGATTGCTCTACTTAAGCGTGAAGGAAGAGAAAGAATGGATAAAGGAGAAGAATTGAATATGGATATTAAACATGCGTATAAATTATTATGGGCTATCGTTAAACTACCAACAATGAGAACAACAATTGTATTTCTTTTAACTGCTAAGGTAAAATGACTGCATAGTATTTTTAAATATAAGCTATTATATATATGTATATAATGTATTATATGTATGTATATATATATATGTATATATGTATGTACTTAGATTGGATTTTCTACAATTGATGCAGTAACAGGATTAAAGTTAGTTGAAGGTGGT
The DNA here is from genome assembly GCA_037305995.1 of Sclerodermus sp. 'alternatusi'. Lineage (NCBI taxonomy): Eukaryota > Metazoa > Arthropoda > Insecta > Hymenoptera > Bethylidae > Sclerodermus > Sclerodermus sp. 'alternatusi'. The sequence continues at coordinate 2,578,443 of CM074554.1, read as the reverse complement.
ATGCCTAAGGAAAAGTTTGCTTTAATAGCTGTTCCTTTAATACCATTGCAAATATTTTTACCATTTGTTATTTCAAAATATACTGTAGGCCCAAGACCTATGGATATATATTTAAAGGCAATGCCATATAGGTAAATATAGAAGAAAAATATGAAACTGTAATATACAAAGTTATCCAAAATAGCTATATTATTATCTTTATGAAAATTATAAATTTTTAGGTTGTCATTTGGTTTGGTAGCTGCATTTTTAGTATGGGTAACGCCATATATTGTCAGTAATGGCCAAGTACCAATGTATTATTTTATTCTTTTGATAATTTTATATTTTATATATCAGGTAAGATACTCAATTATTATTGAAACCTATTTGTAATTGCTATTCATTTGAAACTTGTGTTTATTTTTCTTAGATTTCTGCAAGCAGCATGTTTGTTGCTTCAATGGCATTTGCCGCAAAAGTTAGCGATCCTGCCGTTGGTGGAACTTACATGACATTACTAAATACATTGTGTAACCTTGGTGGTAATTGGCCGGCAACAGCAGCCTTATGGTTTGTTGATGCATTAACATTTAGACAGTGCAGCACAGACTCTTCCAATGCTTGTAGTACAATTACAGAAAGAGAGGTAAGTAATCAGTTTAATTAGATTTATGTATTTCACGTAATTTTTCGATAAATTTTCAAGAAAATGTAATATCCGATGTATATATCTGTCTTGATTTCAATGCACCTCATTGTTGTGCATATTACTTAGTTACATTAATTAGATTTTTCTATGGTTTTCAGACATGCGCGAATATTAATGAGGGCGTTTGTCAAATGCGTCTCGATGGCTATTATATAGAGAGCGCTATTTGTTTAATTATAGGATTTTGTTGGCTTAGATGGGGTAAGAGAAAAATGGAATTTTTACAGAATAGGCCAATGACAGCCTGGAAAGTATTTTCCGCTAGGTAGAATAAGTGAAATAACATATCAATTTAAAATTCTTCATATAGTACCTGTGATTATGGAATTGCAGTGCAACATAGCGTATTTGCTTGACGCTGGTTGTTCATGTACATTTGATTATAGATTTTGAAACTTTCAGCTGTTCCAATTTTGTATACGAATATAATGAGAGATCTTTTGAAACATTCATATACATTTATGATTATTACAGATTAATTATTTGGACAAATTTTTTGCAAGTTTTAGATCCGTATTTATTGTTCACGTAACGCTTCACGCGTGCCTTTAACATTTTCGATAATTATGATTTATACGAATCTAAATATTTTCAGTAATGATATAAATTAAACAACCGATAAAGGGAGATCATGAAAACTCGCATAACAAAGATCTTGCAATAAATACGGAAGTTTGTATTCTAAATGAGTGTATATAGAGTAGCTTTCATTACTTGAAATTATGTAGTAATATTTCTCTACCAGTTTACAGCATAATATTAACTTTAAGAAATAATGTGCTTGTAAAGATTTTCTGTTTACGCCTGTTGTTCCATTAAAAGATTCTTAATGAGTCCTTTTCAGCGTAAACAAACTTGCCAACTGATTTTTACGATAATGGTCATAGCGAATTTACAGAGGTTGTTATACGGTGTGCAATGAATCTATTGATAAAGTTACATGTTACTATATGCATTCATTTTAGATTTTTACGTCACATTTATATATCGGTCGTTATTTTGAAAGACTAATGTAAACTTGTAAAATAAACATAAATAATTATGTTACATATGATTAAAGTCGGAAAGACTATTTGCTGAAAGAATGACACTGCACAAATTATTAAAATTTATCGATTACAAAAGAACATGCGGAGCTACGAATCTCTGCTGGCAGGATATACAAAGTTCATTTGTATATATGATTTATAGCATAAGCTCTCTTTACGAGAATAGAAATTTATAAGTACATTCTAAATGAATAATAATCTTTTTCGATACAAAAATTTCTTCATTTATAAAGCATTTTAAGTCAGTATTTTCTATTGATAGATATCCTCTCTTATCGTGAAATTGACAGTACACTGATATTTTGTCAATTCCTATGACGTATCAACTTTAATTGCATCGTAAATTATTGTAGATAGAGAATCATTTGTGAACACCCTGACCATTGCAATGCCTCTTTTCATTCTCGCAAATAAAATAATGTATAGAAAACTAAGAAGAAACAAAAGAGTATACGACCCCTTCTCAAATAGCTTTTATTTTATGTTAAATTTGTGTTCTCCATGAGACTAAATTTGAAATGAGATATGGAGCAAGTAGGTTGCGTTATACTTAAGGAACTTTCTATCAATCATTTTCATATTTTTCCAACCTCATTCACTCCTAAATTCTAAATAAAAATTTTATTTGTCCGATTTTTGTTTACCCATTATATAGTACCCATTGGTGCTAATTTATGAATTGTGTCCATGATCATGGTTACGACAAAGTTTTACGAAATACACACTACGTATACGCGCACGCTTGTATGTATGTGTGTGTGTGTGTGTGTGTGTCTGTATTTATAAACTTAATTTAAAACATAAATTATAGGAAGAATAAGAAATAAAAGAGAAAAGAAAGAAAAATTATTTTTTATTGTATTTATTTATATATTTTCAAGTGATAGGGACAAATGATTTTTTTTATTAATTTAATTGTTTTTATTTGATATTTTTGTATCAGTGTATATGTGTGTATGTTAATAAGTGAAAGAAAGTAAATCATATTGAATCATCATCGTAATAGGCAGGCAATAGATATTTCGTTTCGAGTATCTTTTTTTTGTCTTTATGCTTTTCCTTTTTCTTGTTCGTTTTATCCACAGCATTCGGCTTTAGGTAAAGCTGCATAATCATTATAATAGCCATCGTTATTATGAATAGCTCGTTTTTGTTGACGTTGTTGTATAATAGATTGCAATCCCTCTAGTTTATTAAACGTGTCTGCTTCAAGATTTAGAGCAGCTTTTGCAATTGCGGGACTTGCAGCAGCAATTTCAGATTCCGCCATTTGATCCTGGAAAGTAGCAAATTCATAAGTATGCAATAGGATAGATATATAAGGTGTCATAAAGTATCAAATAGTTGAAATGAAACAAAGTGAAATTATGCCACTTTAATTAGTCTACTGTTTTTCCTTAGATGATGGTAAATTTATAAGTGAATATGCTGAAAACTAAGTTTCGAACCGATAAAATTTTAAGGGGTTGTAGAGGGAGTGATTCTAAGATGCTTTTTCATTTATCACATTTTGATCTGAACCTTAGTTTTCGAGATATTTAATGATAAAGGTATTATTAGTTAAACGGAGACAGATAGATAATTGAAGCGAGACAGAGTGGCGCTATCTCACTTCACCAACTAACTTTCTCTGTCTAACTAATAATACCTTTATCATTAAATATCTCAAAAACCAAGCTTCGAATAAAAATGTGGTAAATGAAAAATTGTCTTAGAATCACCACCTTTACAATCCCCTAAAATTTGGCCGTACCTCACTGAAGTACCCTGTACTTTTACGTACCAGTTTTGAGAGATGTGCACTTGCGTCTTGAATACTTGTGATGTCAATTTCTCGGCGTTCTATCTTATGTCCATGTGCCAAAGAAAAGGCCACCAAAAATATAATAATTTTCCCGAACATATTGTTAATTAAAGAGAAAGAAATGCACGCTCTGCTTTTCTCCTTGATACTAAATCGTCTTTCACTGGGGTCTGCACAAAATCTTTTATAGTGCAAGCAGTTCCGCAAACAATAAAAGTACATGCCAAAACTTTCTGTACTCAAAATGAAGTATCGATTCATTATTGATAGCCAGAATGTTACTCGGTCTTTTAATTTATCATTTCACGATTCTTTACGCAGTATTAGTATCGTTTAAGAACAAAGGCTGTGGGATATAATGTGTGTGTGAAAGAGAGAGAGAGAGAGACAATAAGATATTTTGGAAAAAAATTTAATAATCTTTATAATTCATTAATACTGATAATACCTCATTGAGTTGTGTATTTGAATCGCACTTAAATTTTTATTACATTTTAATTTAGTTTGATTTTAATGCGTGAAATCGTCATTCTTTAGAATTGGTAATTTATCTGTATTATTGTGATTAACACGAGGCACCGCACCCCACTTTGCACCTCTATTTGCTTCCGATGTTTCCATTAAGATGGAGTACGAGTTTGGACTAGTCGTCTCCTTACTATAATGAATTCCGTAAAGAAAATAAATCAGCATTCCTAGAAAAAGCATAGAAATGAATATATAAAAAGATAATTGTGAAAGAGTGGTGTAGAAGGTCAATTGTCTAATTGATCACACAAGACTTACCAACGATCATCCAAACGAGAAACCGTAGCCAAGTTAAGAGTGAAAGATGAAACATTAATCCGATATTAAATAGAATGCTCAATGCAGGAATGAGAGGAACCATTGGAACACGAAATTTTCCAGTAGGCGAGTTCTGTCGATGTGCAGCAATTACGAATAAGCCTATAATTTGGGCAAAGTACATCATATTATATTAATTTATACCCGATTGAACTATATTCGCGTGATTGATTCTTGGAACAATTTGAGCAGAAAACTTACTTCCAATTAGAATTAATACGACATTAACTAAAACGAAGTAGTCCCACCATGCAGGGGCAAAAGACGTTTGCGTAATTAAAATGAGCAAAGGACAAAGAGAGATGCAACCTGCGGTATAAATCGTGACAAATGCAGCGACTGCAGTACCAGGCTCGCAATTACCAAGGAAATTAGCTAACCAGGAATATCTCTTTTCAAGTTTTCCAATTCCATCAGACAAGTCCAAGAGCTGAAAATTCACATTGTTCCAGAATAATTTTTTGAAAAGCAAGTAGGATAAGGTGCGAGTGCAATGAATAGAATTGATTGATTTTGACCTCTGACTCGGGAGATGCGATGCTATTACTATCGCTATTTGAGTCAACATTATCATCTTCCGTTTGGGGCGAAGACTCGATGCTAATGGGACTGGTGGTGATCGTAGAAGCAACAATATTCGATTGTGGTAATGCATCAGTTTTATCAGGTCGATATCTCAGCACGATCACGCTTGCAGAAACAATCGTATAAGCGAGGAATGTGCCGATGGACATAAATTCCACGAGATGCTGTAGATCGAATAGCAAGGAGATCAATGCACTAAAAAATCCACTGATTACTAGATTTATTATTGGCACTTGCGTCCGTTGATTAACTCGGGCCAAAAAGCCAAAGAGTAAACCATCGTCGGCCATCGAGTATATTGTTCTTGGTAATGAAAATAACGAACCAAAAAGAGTAGTGGTCATTCCACATAATGCTCCTACACTGTGAGAAAAGACAGAAGTAAGTAGTAATATGATTATGCATTGCATTTGAGCATACCTTATTACATATTTAGCCCAGGATATTCCTATGGAGGAAAATGCCTCGGGAAGCGCAGCCGTGGGATTAATCTTCCAATACGGCACAACCAAAGTTAACGCACCACTAATTAAAATATAACCAACAGTAACAATTATCATTGAACAAATAGTTGCCAATGGAATGCTACGTTCCGGATTGCGAGCTTCTTCGCTGGAAGTAGCGATTGAGTCAAAACCGACAAATGCGTAAAAACAAGTTGCCGCTCCTACAGAAAGGAAATGATCTTTCTCTCTCTCTCTCTCTCTCACTCACTCACTCTTTCTCTTCTCTCACACCAATTTTATCATTAAAAATCATTTGTTCTTACCAGTGAGTATTCCGCTAAACCCATATGGAAGAAAACCACCATTTTGTGCGCTCCAATTCTTTATGTCTGCATAATAAAAGCCTAAAACTATAACTAAGCTCATCACTACAAGATTTATTAATGTCAGTAGAGAATTTATAGTTGCAGAACTTTTGACGCCTAAAGCCAAAAGTGATGTATAAACTAAGCATAATCCCGCTGCAAGGGGATCAGGTACATGTCCGAGTGGTTCTCCCATTTTATGGCCATTCATAATACTTTGAGTAAAATTACTAATTGCACCGCCTGACAATGAATCGACGTATCCACTCCAAGCTCGAGCAACGGAAGCTGCACCTAAAATTAATTAAATATAATTGATAAAGGATTTTTCTTTCTTTCCTATTTGAATGTTTAAGTCTTGAATCTATCCTTTTCCATTACCAATCATATGCTCCAGTATAATATTCCAGCCAATAACGAATGCCCAAAATTCTCCAATGGAAACATAAGTATAAACATAAGCACTTCCTGCTTTTGGTACTTTTGCTCCAAATTCAGCATAACATAGTGCAGCGAGTAAAGAAGCCAAACCGGCAAGGAGAAAACTTAGAATGATTCCTGGTCCAGCAGTATCATGAGCAACTGTCCCCGTCAATACGTAAATTCCAGCCCCTATCATATGACCCACACCTGAATAAAATAAAATTATTATCATGTTTTTATATATTTCCCTTTTCCATACAAAAAGAATGTGTACAATTTTACCTACCTAATAATGTAATGTCGAAAGTGGATAAACATCTTTTTAATGGTGTTTTCATCATGTCACCCTGCACTTTTCTTGTTCGATTCATTTTTGCACACATCCCGGATATAACGTGACTAAGAATCATGCGGCGTACAGACGGCATAATAAAATTATTTAGGTATGCCTTTACAGATATTTAATTCTTTTATATTTATTCTTGTCACTTGAGAATCTTTACATTTATTATGTATAATTAGATCATTTATAAAACTGTATAATATTTCTGTAAAATAATTAAAACTGAGAATAAATTGCTAATTAAAAAAAAAACGCGCGCGTGTTTATGCGCACGTGCGTACGTGTGTAAAAGTATAAATATAAAAGAATATATATATAAAATATTGATAATCACAAAATACAAATGAAAAAAATGGAAAGAGATTTAATACGAGTAAATAAATTAAATGGAAAGAGGGAGGGAGAGAGGCTAAGAGAGAGGGAGAGAGAGAGAGAGAATTGTTTAAATCAACTTGTAATACGATTTAGTAAATGATTATTAAGAGATCTTCTTCTTAGAACTGCAAGAAGCTTACGAAAATTCGATGTTGAAAATGTAGTCTTTCGTTTAACACGCAGACTCGCCGAGGTTCGATCGATCTAATATGAGAAAACTATTTACGTCATTATACGACTGGATCTAAACAAGATAAGAATATAGTGTGAAACAACATTATTTTCGCATATCAATATTTTATTGAAATTCTACGGCTTCCTTCAATATATATTACTTTAAAATTGCTTTCGATTTACTATAAAACACTTTTATCAGTTTGTTTATATATTAAAATAATTTAAAAGATAAGAAATTATAAAATTTTTCCAGTTAAGAAATATAGATTTTATAAAAATATTTTATAAAATTTTATAAATTTTGATATAATTTCTAAAACTATTTGTATATAGATAGATATAATAATAAAGACTAAAGGGTAGACTATTCATTCTCACGAAATATAAAAAGTGATCCTGTAATATAAGTATCTATCGAGAAGTTGACAGAATATTTATTTTTACCTCAATTTTCCTGCTTCCCTTTCCATCTCACGTTTCTTCTCTATGATATATTAAATTTTAATTGTGAATTATTTCTCTGTGTCGAGAATAATTATCACATTGAACTACAGTCAGTAAATGAGCTATGGTGGTGTCATCTAATAATGAATTGCTCAAACTATTTGGTAAACTACAATCAATAATAGCGGAATTAATTATTACCGACTGTAGTTGAACGATAAATCTCTCATAAAATGATATTGCCGACTGTAGTTAAATGTGTTATTAATTTAAAAAATAAAAACTATTTAATATTAATTTTAGGGTCTAAATCAAAACAATAATATCTAAATAAAAATAAATGCTAAATATCTGCGGACATTCAACCTTTAATTAATATTATCATGGAAGTAAGAATTTGTATATGAACATCTCAATATCAAATATAAATTTAATTTACTTTGATAATTTTGTTCAGATCAATGATTACGATTTAATCTAATATCTTATAAAGAACAGAGATACTATTTTATTTAGATTATAAACATAGTTTTTTATTAAATGATAAAATGTATATTTATTTAAAAGTCACATAATTAAATGAAATTTTCATAATTGTTACTATATAATAGTTTTAACAATGAGGTAATGATATCCATTATTAGTAGTTGTTTTTTAATTCATACATTTTTTGATATTTAAAATATTAACAGACAAGTATGTATACTTTTTAATTTAGAACTTGTTAGCTCATTACAGAATGAATGTGTTAGTATTTTATTTTAGTTAGAGCTGAACAAAACTAGTTTGATAATAAATTTTATAACTTTTAGTACTAACAGAAATTTAATCATATCTATTAGTGTAAAAACTTTTCATTGTGCATAATGAGCTTTCAAACTTCCATGAACAGGTAAATTCTCAACGACAAGTGCGTCAAGTATAATTCTATATTTTTAATTTGAATGCGTTATTAAAACTTTTTCTTTTTCAAAATACTTTGATTATTTTTATACATTCATACACACACACACACAAAATAAAATTACATTATTTCTGTAAAAATAAGAATTTGTTTTAGTCTTTGGGAAGCTAAAAAAAATTAAAATAGTATAATAAAAATATAAAATAAATTTCATAATATATTAATGCACTAATAATTTTATAGAGTGTTCGCACATTGTTTAGTTTAAATAATTTTTGTCAAGCTATTCTCCGGATGTTCATCTTCCGAAGTCTCTGGTTCGGTATTAAGTTTACTAAAATTGCGGGTGTTTGGTCGTTTATCAAAAAACTTACAGCTTTTTCTTTTTCGATGCTCCAATAAACTTGAAAGCTTAAAATTTTCTCTTCTTTCAGCTTCCCAACGCATTCTTCTTCGGAGTGTTAATAAACACCCTATATAGGGCAAAATTATATTAAAATACAATGTAATTATTATTTATTGTAACAAACATTTATGTGATTTCAAGCACATACGAAAATAATTAAATATCATCATTTAAAAAATATTAGAAGCATCTAAAACAACTAAAAAAATAATAAATATTAATTAATTAATATAATAATAAGTAAGATATTAAATTATAAAAGTTTAAAACTTCTATAAATATAAAACGCATATTGATGAAAAATTTATTTTTAATTCACACTTGTCATATTCTATTTATTTTATTTTACTGTGAAATAATATGAAATATAAAAACAACTAATAACTTTTTTTGTTACTGCATTGTAATAAACAAGAATCAGTTTTATTAAAACAATACTCGCATAATTTCTTTCCCTCATTCTTTCATTAACTTATCTCTAAGGATACATCATTGTTCAATAAATTTCATTGAACTATTACCTCTTTACACCCCATTGTTTAATACTACTATGCTCTAATATAAATATATGAAATAGGGAGAGTTCTGTACGAGTTGTGAAAAGAACAGAGAGCCTGTTGATACCGATCCCTGTTATATATTATAAATGTCAGCAACAAAAGATTTAACACAATAATTTAACAAAAATTTTATATTAAAAACATAATATTCTACACTATAATCAAATTATATTCAATTAAACATTTTGGAAACAATTTTAAATATGCTCCAACTTTTATTAAGTATAACAAATAAATATTAAGCATTTATTATAAAAACCATAATTCGTGCAATAAATTAATATTTTGCAGTACCACAATACGCTGTGTAAAAAAAAACTTGAAATTATTTCTAAAAAAAAAATAAGTCAAAAAGTGCAATAGTATTACAAAAATTAAAATCTAATGTTTACTCGACTAGTTTTTCAAATTCAACAGATGGTTCATTATAATAATTTCTACCTCTTTTTTGGCACCGGGATATTACGGCAGCAATAATTATGCAAAGTACAAGTAGAAGTACCACAATAGTAATAACAGACAAAACTATCGTAGAAGTTGTAGTTCCGTTAGTAGACTTATCAATGGTATCGTTATCAATTAATGATGCTGGTTCACGGTGAGGATTCGTAGCTTTACTTTTAACGGATGAATTAATTTCTAAATGAAATTAAGAGAGAGAGAGAGAGAGAGAGAGTGATATATATATATATATATATAAATATACACGCACACACATATATATACAAAAATATTAATTACTTCATTTTGCTAAATTTTAACTGATAAACTTACTTTGCTCGAATCTATATAGCTGATGTGAATTCAATTCTACGACATAGATTTCCGATTCATCTCTGGTTACGGCTAGATCATGTGGCAAAAGCATATCTTGTCCAGGACCAAATTGTGATAGGATATTACCGGTATCAACATCTATTACGAATCCACGTACATGTACATTACTTCTTTGAATAAAATCAGGTCCATTCACTAAATAAATCTTTTCTTGGGCATAGGCTATACTATAAATTTTCGAACCAATAATTGGATTCTCATATTTTTTATGAAAGGTGCTATTGCTCGCGAAAAAGCATAATATTCTACCATTTTCTCTATCTGCTACAAATAAATAATTCAATTCATCTGCTAATGCTAATGCATGAGGAACATAAAATGCATTCATTGGTGGATTCACTTTGTATATCCCTTCTGAAAAGAAAATATTTTGTATTTATTAAAATAAATTATATCAAATATTTGTGAAAAAACAGTAAAGTTAATAAATTAAAAATAGCATACCTTCTATCCCCCAGTGTCGTCCCCAAATTAAAATTCTCTGGCCACTTTTATTAAACTTAATTATTCTAGAGTTACAATATCCATCGCTAACAAAAAAATCGCCATTCTCTTGTACAGCAACTGCTGTAGGTTTGCAAAATCTAATATCATCATTACCAGGTTCAAAAGGTATTCCTAAACTTAAAGAAGGCTTTAAAATACTGTTTTGCAATAAAGTTTTATCAATAGGTATTTTTGTAACAACTTTATCAATTTTAGGTTTGCCTTGTTTTAATTCATTCATATGGTTTTGTATGTCTTGAACATTAAATTTAAATACTTGATGTAAAGCTACATCAGTTACCCAATAATTTCCAAAAGAATCTATGGTTAAACCATGTGGCATATAAAACATGTTTTTACCCCATTCTGCAACTTTTTTCCCTGCTTTATTCAATAAAATAATTGTATTTTGCTTAATTGGGCCATTTTTTGGATCAAATTTATTTTCCTCATTAAATGTATTAGCGTTCCATACACGTTCACCTCTGTGAAATATAGCTATATTTCCATCTGGATCTATAGATACAGCAGATATTTGCTTAAATTTGAAGTTTGGATTCCAATGCGAATCCCATGCTATATCTAAAAACAATATTTACTTAATAAAAATGGAAATTTTTGTTGTAATTGTACAAAATAAAAAAGTTTTTAGTTTGTCTAAATTTTATACCAACGTGGATCAAATGTATCTAGATTTAAATTTTCTAAAACACTATTGCGATTTAAGAATGGTAAATGCTGCCATTGTGGCCCTTGGGGACTTCTTATTTTTTCATCAATGTCCAAATATTCTTCATATTCATTTGAATTAAATTTGGTTTCTGTCAAATGAGCTGATTTAGTATCAAGCAACTGAAAATGTACATAACAATTGATAAAAGAAATACATATATATATATATATATATATATATATAATGCTTATCCTCATATAGTCATTTTACAAAAAGCATATGGTAAATAAAATTAAATAAAAAACAGCATGCTATGCTTTAAGCATAAATTTCTTGTTTTTGTACATGATTCTTAAATACAAAATAAAAGTATATTAGTAAATATTATTATTAAAATATATACATATTTACCTCTGATTTTGATAAATTTTGTAAATCAGCATTGATAGAATATAAAATATTGAATATTATTAAAATAGAATATAAGGAATTAACAAGCCAATTCTGTGTCATCATCATAGAAATTTGTTAAAAAGTTTCTAATCATGTATTAAATTTGATTAACATTTTTTAATCATAATAAATACATAGGTAGATTTTAAGTAATAAACACAATTTTAAATCAATAAAAAATATTAAAAAATGACATATCAAATTTGCGAAAAAACCGCGTTTTTGTTTCACTTTTTAATTATTATAATTTTGTACACGTTTTTACAACTTAGATGTAAATAAAACTAATAAAATTTAATTCAACATGATATCGCTATTAATAGTAAATATACTTTACTATTTACACTACTGTCTCTTATCACTTTTTGCATCAAAAGCCAACGTGTCTTTCTTGACAGCGTCTTTTTTAACAAAATGTATACCCGACAGAAAATGTCGGTTTCGAGGTTCGTGTCTTCGCTAAGACCAATACCTACTGCCACCGCATTCAGTGGTTGAAACATGAACTAAATAATAAAATAACAGCTCATAGTCTCTTTAGAGATCAGGAATTTAATTGAAAAAAGTGCTCTTTAAAAGAGTTTTATTTTTTTAAATAAATTATTACAATCTAATTTCAATCATATATTCAAAGAAATGAGCAATAAATCGGAAAGGTATGATTTTGCTAAAAATATTCAACTGTTTTATCTCAAATAGGTAACACAGAGCAAAAATTAGTTCATCGATTCTCGTATAGATGGATAACATGATTCGTTTGTGTCTTCCCTAAGTTCATACCTTTCCGATTTATTGCTCATTTCTTTGAATATATGATTGAAATTAGATTGTAATAATTTATTTAAAAAAATAAAACTCATTTAAAGAGCCCTTTTTTCGATTAAATTCCTGATCTCTAAAGAGATTAAGAAGTGTCATTTTGTTCATGTTTCAACCACTGAATGCGATGGCGCTAGGTATTGGACTTAGCGAAGACACGAACCCCGAAACGTACATTATCTGTTGTGTATACATTCTCTTAAATGCCGTATACAGCAGCACGAGAAAAATATTTTGTCATGACCGATTTTAGCCCAACTCATATTTTTATGTTACATGAGGAAATTTATAAGAGAACTGTCAAAATATGAAATTCAAGAAACATTGAGCTACAAAGTATTAAAGTAATTCATTAATTGTAGTTAACTAATAAATATAAGAGAGATACGCGATAATTAAATAATTATTTTATTTCTATAAATTGTATTTTCTTATATAACTATATATATATATATGATTTAAATATTTTTAAGTACATGGTAAAAATTTAATGCATTGTTTTTATGTAGATATTAATATTTTTTGTGCTTAGAGTGTGTGTTTGTAAACTATGAAATTAAGATAATAGTATAAAAAAAAGGTTAAAGAGAGTACAATAGTAGCGCATATTATCAAACTTTATCCATAGGAATATATTTATCAGTTGTTTTTGGTTGATGCCCATAAATAAATATTGAGCAAATTACCAAAAAAGCACCTATAGAAAATTGAAATGTTAGTTTAAAATCAAAGATATATATAGAAGCTACGCAAGAAAACAATATGGCCAAAGATGTTGCAAATCCTTTCAAAATATTATCTGCATATTTTACTACCAAAGCAACAATAAGTCCACCACCAGCTTGTAATACTATTAAATAGTAAATAAATGCATCATAACCAAAAAAAAAGCCTTGCTTTCTGATAAGACTACCATCATTTAAGAAACAAGTGAAAAATCCAAAGGGTAAAGATAACAAACTTAACTGCACATTTCTCATCCATACTGAAATATCAGACCCTTTCAGTATTTTTTCAAAATATACTCCAGCAAATCCAGATAAGAAACATGCACTTAAAGCAGCACCAAAACCAAGCAATCGACTTTGTTCCTTGGCAGAATGCATTGTTGATGTTTCATCTTTCGCTAATTGAACTAAAACTATTCCTATAACTAATAAAACTAACGCACTCCATTGAGTATTTCTTAAGGATTTTCGCAAGATCACAACAGCAAAAAAGGCTGTTGTGAGAATTTTCAATTGATAAGTAACCTAAAAATGATATAAATCCAAATGTACAAGATAAACTGTATAAGCAATATATATTGTAGTGCGTACATAATAGTAAATTACCTGATAAGTTGCTGCATCCAAATTTGAAGCAGAAACATATAATAGATTGTTTTGTATAATGTACAAAAGTGATGGTACGCTTACTTTTAAAGTATCTAGAGGTTGTTGAATAATTGTTCCTTTTAGCGAATTACAAAACTTTTCAAAATTTCTTTCTTCAAGAAAAACTAACACTAAGGAAGTCAATAATTTGACAACCTCTGTCATGACAACAGCTGAAATACATTTATATAATTGTAATCATTAATTCTTAATTTATAATTGACAGAAATACAATAATTTACCCGTTGATGAAAGAAACATATCTCCAGATCTAGTACGCGCATAGCGCATACTAAGTCCAACAAGCGCATTTTGAAGTGTTAATGTGACCAAACTAAAATATTTCAGCATACGATTATTACCTAGTAATGAATAAGAAAAGAAATTTATTAAATTAATGCCTTTTATAAATCTTTTAATAATTAGATTTAATTTCTAGTACATACTTTGTTGGGCTTTATTCATTTTATAAGATAAATAGTTCATCAAATAGGAAAGTATTATTCTGCTTAAATTTGCAACATCATTTTTTTATAAAGAACTGTTTTGATTGAATTAAAAGTAGTGGTTCTTTTTCCTTTTATTTTAGAAAACATTAATAATAATGAAAACTTATAAGATTGACAAAAATTAATTCTTCAATTACATATCTCACACACACATATCAATATACTTCAAGTCAAAGAAGCTTTTTTTTTTCTATATTATTTTTATTCAATATTGTACGATTACAAAATTTTATTTCTCAATACTTAAGTTGTTTAAATAAAGTTGTCAAGCACACACACACACGCACACAGAGAATGTGAATGCCATTTTATTTATAATATATACGTTAGATTTTATTGTTAAAGTGAGAAATTTATAGTTTTATATATTGTATTTTGTTTAATGTATATAATCAAGAAAGGAGCGAAAGAGTGAAGGCGTGAACGAATTTATGTAAATATTAATTATGTACTCAAAAAACATATATGCGGTTTATGCTATTTAACCTCAAAATCTTTTCAAACTGCCACGCACTATAATCACGTGTCTAAGCTTCTATAAAGTAAATTTAATCTGCATCAGTTGGTAGTGAAAAATTATTCACCAATTACTTCCGGCAGGTGAACCGCACTCTCATTGTACTGTTTTGCATTGGTATATGAACCATTGATAGTGATCACTGACCGACACAAATATAAAAGCAGGGAAACACAACACAGAGGACAGGCATAGACATTTCCTTAAGAGTATGTCGACCCGACAGAAAATTTCGCTACGTCCAATACCTAGCGCCATCGCATGCAGTGGCTAAAACATAAACTAAATGATAAAACTAAAGCTCTATTGGCGAGTGACTAAAAGAATTTTATTTAATTTATTGCACATGCAGGCATAATGTACAAAACTGTTTCTTCGAACGAAAGGCCGAAAAAAAGAAAAAAAGCTCAGCCAAGAAGCCTACAATAATCCCTATAAACATAATTAGCGCTATAACTCTTCCGGTGATGCTCTAATCGATAAAGCACTTTTTTAGTCGCATTCAGAACTCGAAAACGAAGCTGTTATTGGCTTAGTTTCGAAAGTTTTGCAAAGGATGCAGTTTCTTGAATCATAATATAATAATAAATAAATTGAACTCTTGTACTCTTGTTTTATCCATATCAAAAGGTTTTCAAATCCGTTCAGTTTTAAGGGAGAAATTCGAAAAATACGATTTTCGGTCGGGTTTACATCCTCTTAAAAATTTCGTAAAAGTCAATATCCACTAGACTAAAAGAAATATTGAGATTCCGAATTCCTGAAACTCTTATTATTACACCAGTCCTATTATTGTTATTCAGATTAGTTTGTTTCAACTATAGTATGTACCGTTTAAGTCTGTAAAATTTTGAGGGTACATGTCGCGCCACGAGCGAGATGAGTATAGTGACTTTTTGCGCCAAGTGATGGTTACACTAGCAATTTTTCGCGGCAAGATTAGTGAATTGCGACGCCTTCAGTTTCCACATTAAACACGTTAGAGTCTATTGCGTCTATCACAAGTGATTTGTAAAAGTATTTGTAGAAGAAACTTGCAAACTTTTAAGTAAGTAAAGAAAAATTATATTGCAAATTAAGATGTATTTATAGATAAACATTAGTAAAGTAATATTATGTACTTTCACTTATTAATTTTCATTAAGTTTTTAGCAATATATGTATAATAATATTGCAGCCGCCGCTTCCCGGTAGTTTTGACGCCATTTTGAACTTAGTGTATTTCATTTATGTTGAGTTTTTCGTTGCAATTTTGTTAATATTATAAAAATATTTCTTGAATAATTGTAGCACTTTATCACTTTATTGGATAGGTAATGAGTTAAAGATTTTCTCAGTAAGTAGTAGTAACAGTGAGGAAAGAGCTTTTTTTCTGCAAATACTTTTTTAAGTTTTTACCATTTATGTTTTATTTTGTAATTCAATTGTTAAAACTTGCAATTTACGACTATCCAGTATACTGATAATATAAATTTACCATTTTTAATGTCTACAGTAAAAAGAACAATAAATAAGAACAAAACCATGAGCAAATCAAAAGAATCGCCAGAGTCTCCAGAACCACAAGAATTCAGTGTTGAAAAAGTTCTAGACAGACGAGTAGTAAAGGGGAAGGTATTTATATTGTTTTAGCTCTTACTGTGTAAAAACTCTAAGGTGTGGACTTGTGCAAAGGCCTGTATTAAATTTTCTTAATGTTCCTTTGGATTTCATAGGTGGAATATTTTCTGAAATGGAAAGGTTATCCTCATACTGAAAATACCTGGGAGCCTGAAGAAAATTTAGATTGTCCTGACTTAATTTCTCAATTTGAAGAACAACGTAAGAAAAAAGAAGGAACTGCTAATGCTAAACGCCATGAAGAAAAAGAACAAAAAAAACGGAAAAGCTCTAGTACACCAACACCTACGCAAGCAAAGAAAAAAGTAACAGAGGATAAAAAAGCAGAAGGTAAATTTATTGATGAGAAGTCACTTTTCACTTTATGCTAAAAAATATTGATTTTCTCTCTATTCGTCTCTTTGAATTACTTAGGATTTGATAGAAATTTGGAACCTGAGCGTATTATTGGTGCAACTGATTCGAGCGGAGAACTAATGTTTTTAATGAAGTGGAAAGGCACGGATGATGCAGACTTGGTACCTGCTCGTATTGCAAATGAGAAGTGTCCACAAATAGTAATTAAGTTTTATGAAGAGCGGCTTACATGGCACAGTCCAACACACGATGATGAAGGTACAGCAAAACCTGATCCAGAGTAGCGTTCAGCTTTTTGGTATCCTTATACCGCACGCTTTAAAATTTATCGTATATAGCAACGAGTATAAGCGTGTTATAAAATTTGTTCTGTTTATCATTGCTCAGTGAAAATGTAAACAAAAAATTACTTTTAACACAACCATCAACAATCTATGTCAAAATTTACTATTTGTTGTACTGATAATTGTAAGTTTATTTCACTGTCAGTGTTAAATAGAAATTAAATACTAATTTTGAGAATTTCTTTGAAGTTTACATTAGATATAAGAGATATACCATGGCAAATATAAAAAAAAGATTGTAATAACTCTAAAAGGTAGTAAACCATTAAAGTAAAAAGTTGTATTTTTATCACTACATATCTATGTCGTTTTTTAAAGTCATTTAGGTATTAACAGCGCGACCGACGTGATATTTAATATAGATGCCTGGAAAACAAAACTTTAACCATTCTGTAAGTTGAATTTTGCCTCAACGTAGTATGTAGTAACAGTTTATATTACCATTACATTAAAATAAAATTGAAGCTTGTCAGGTTGAAATATAAATACATGTTTGCATGAATTGTTACAAAGGTACATGTGTCTGTGTTCCCTTTCATTTTTAAAGATTGTTTCTTTTGCAACTCCTTATGAGAATATAGATTTTTAATTTTTTTGAAAAGAAACATTAAATTTAACAGTTGTGCGTTTTATATTTTCAAGTAAGAAAAATAAGCATTAAATTAGTTAAGTCTGTTAACATTTAACGTATAAATTAAAAATTTATTTAAATTTTCACTAATAATGAAAATTAGTACTTTATTACATTAAAATTTTTTATTTCTTTTCGTATATTTTGCTTTCTTTTTAAGTGGTTGAGACTTCTTCCTCTTTTTCCCTCGAAGTCGTTGATTTCTCTTTGTTTCCCAATCAATTTGTTTCATGCTAGAACCATCAGTATTACTGAATACATTCGAACCTCCGTGCTTACTCTTTGAATGACTTTGATTCTCAAGTATTTCGGCGAATTTTTCAGCGGACATAAATATATTTTCGTCCATGTCTTTGAATTTCTTGCACTTCTTTCCACCATTACCATTCTTAGTAAGTTTAGTATTGACAGGTTTCCCATCAACATTAAAAATATCACTTCCCTCCTCTTCATCGTTAAATTCAATATCGCTTAAATCTTCGTTATCAATATTTTCCAAATCTAGATCGGAGCTTAAATTTTCAAAATCAACGCTATTGTCGTTTTCGTTATTGTCGTCATCGTCGTCGTCGTATTCATCATCATTATCATCATCATTTTCGTCATTAAAATAATCTGTCTGTGCATCTGCAAACAAAATTAATTAACGTGGTATTATTATTATTGTTATGTTAATAATGAAAGTAATTGAAGTCTCTTTGTAGAATTTTACTCATAAGATAAATAACACTCGTAATTATACCATTTTTATTTGACTTTACTGTCCCGATATCTGTTGCTATATCGAAATCTTTTACTTTGTCCAAATTAAATTTATCCAATATTTCATTAAATTCTTCACTATTAACACTGCTATTATCGTCGTCATCATCATCATCTTCATCTTTTGGTGTTGTAAATTCATTTCTTTTCTTAAGAAATTTGTATAGAAATAGTTCATCAACGGGTATTCGTTCTTCGGCTTCATTCAAGTATGCTGCACTATCCACAGGTAGAGATCGAATACCTTTAGGTGTATAGCCTGCACGCCGTGCAAGTGGATCGTTTTTTCTTAGTACTTTTTTATCTTCTAACTTTTTTGGATTTTTAAAGACATATCTATCTAAAAATCTAATTGAAGTCAAATCCTCCAATGGATCTCCTGTATAATCTATTACCTCTCCTGAAACAACAAAATAAACACATTTATAATAATAATTACCTCACCCAATGTCCATTTAATTACCTGATAGTATAGTATTTGCAAATAATGAGACACTTGGATGAAAATGTAAACTTAAAGGAATAAGTTCAAAATTAAGACTTGAAGATGAAGCAAAATGACAACAAAATGGCTCTTTATCTTTCTTATTATCTTCAACCTTAATTTCCGGTTCATTCTTCGCTTCGTTATCCAGATCTATTGTCTTTTTATGCAAATCATAACTTATATTTGTAATTAAATTTGAGTCTTCTTTGTATGTGATCGATTTTGATGCTTCATCATTTTCTTCTTGTTTAATTTGATCTTCCAGGTCAATCACTTCCTGAATTGAGTTTTCGTTTTTTATAGCGATTTGTCCTTGGTAAAATATTTGTTTGAAATCATCACGTTCTTTCAAAACACGTGAAATTACATATAAAATGGCACATGCCATATTAGGCGGAAAATATAATGTTATTTGAAAAATTCGTTTGACATAAGCTTTTAATCGCAATATATTACGATCATCTTTTAATACTCGATATAATAAATTTAAAAACATTGCACGTTTATTAGCCACTACAATTTGTGGATCTAGAAGTTTCTTATAAAATGCATTATGAAACCTATTTTCGTGATTTTCATGTTTTCCTGTGACCTATTAAAAATGAAGTGTATATTATACATATATATATATATATATATAATAGATTTTATATTCTAGTTTAATATTCTCAATAATTTACTTACTTGATACAATAAACATAATGCATTTAAAGAAGCATTAAAAGAACCAATATGTACAATTTTATAAACAGAATTAATATGATCTTGAAATTCGGAAAAATCCAATTTTGCAAAATGATAGGCTCTATTTACGCCTGTTAAAATAGCTGTCATCATTCTGCTATCAGGTTCTCCTTTCTTTAGGCATGCTTTGAAAAATGCAAAGTAAACATCGACAAGTGCTGCAGCTAATTCCTCATCAGTTTTGCATAAAACAAATTGCGTTAATAAACATATTGCATAATATTGTGCGCGAGGTGAGATGTTTTTTCTGAATAATAGTTTCTCTACTTCTTTCAAAACTACTAATTTCATATTAGGATGTTCATACAACAATTTATTTAAACAAAATATGGTCTTTGATGCAACTTTATTATTAGGATCACCTATTTTATTTACTATAAGCTCTAATAGTTTATGCTCCTGCTCAGCATTTCCTATTAATAAGTCTGTCATAATTGATATCGCTTTCTCACGATTTGTTTCTACTGTGTCTGATGCTACTGTAGATAATGCCATGATGAAACGTTCATACTGTTCTCTTAGTTGATCTTCAAAGTACCATAGTGCCATTAGCTTATTTCGTGTTATACCTATTTTGCTACTTTTTGCAGCTACTATTTTATCAATATTATCTAAATCTTGCTCACTGAAGTTTAGTAATTTATATTTAGGATGCAATAGATTAGACAAAAACAGATCTCTTAATGCAGTAATTACCATAGAACACTGATTATGCTTAGCTATACGCACTTGAGAAATTAAGGTAGTGAGCCTTGAGATATTGTACTTCGGATGATCTTGTATTAGAACAATACTAGCTGCAATTTTATCAGACATTGTACCCTGTTTCAATGCAGTTTTTAACCATGATGTTTCCGAGTCATTAGTTTTTGATTGCTTTAATTGAAACGTAGCAGTTTCTGCATCTAGGTATTGTTTTGCCTCGGCAATTAGATTAAATACTTCATTATCACTCTTAGAATGTTTGCTTGGTTCCTCTGCTTTAATTTGATAATACCATTTATAAGCGGCATCATCAATTTTATTTTTCATTATTCTTTTCATCTAAAAGTATAAAAATAAAATAATATTAAGTATATTTTACTGCTATAATATATAACGATGGAATATAATCTTAATAAAAACCTTAAAATCAAAATTTAACCTTTAAAATCTCCTTATAACCTTGCCAACTGATAAAACGTGACTGTTTTGATCATGTTCTAAAACTATAGTAAAAACATTAGTTATAAACGCACAAGAGCAGAAACTAGTAAGTACACTTCCTAGTATTAAAACAGCTGCATCTTATATTTGTCCTTTTTCCTCCAATCACGACTACCAATGCTTTGTAATAGGAAACCCGCAATATAGTAGTAATTTTAATTAAAAAATTTATCTACAACTTATTCATGATAAATTATTTTTAAGAAAATAAATACTCCTAAATATTTTTTATTCTATAGAATATTTAGAAATACATATATACAAATAATTGTTAAAATTGTTACTAACTACTTATTAGAAAAGCTTCTATTTATCGATAAGTTTTTATAACCCAATTATAAAAAATGATCAGTATCCTGTTATCACTTTTTAAATAAACTATAATATTTTATAACTATTAGTAAATTTACATAAGGCAACAATTCTGCGATGGTTTTAATCCAGATGCCAATGATGGTAAAATAGGATTACCATCGTTGTCAAGATGAAAAAGTGCTGCTTGTTCACCTACAAGTTCTTCTGGTGGTTGCCCATAATTCTGCATTTCTTGTAAAAGATTCAGTATTAAGTTAAATCTTTGGCGTTTCACTTCATCTGAATCATCATCTTTTTCAGTTTCAAATTCAGCACACACCTGTAGATTAATAATGAAATATATATTTAAATTTTCCATATCTTATTTGTTTTAAACTATCTTAGAGTTACTCACTTGTTGCATAATCTCTAATTGTTTCTTATATTTACTTAAATCATCGGAAGACAATGTATCTTCTTTTTTAATCAGCCAATCTGGATATTTGTCCACTAATTCTTTAAGTGATGGATATAGGATTTCTTTTGACAAAAGAGATTGCATCATACCTTCCATGAAAGGAAAAATATCTCCAGATCCATCTTCAAAACATGTCTGGCCAAACAATGATGCTAGTTCTTCAGGTATGTTCTTAAAATATGAAAAATGAGTATGTAAAATAATAATTACAATTAGTATCCTTTTTTATGCAATCAATTACCTTTATATTTTCAGTTGTCGTCGATAAGTCTTTTAAAGCTTGAGCAACAGCAGATTGAAAATCTACAGCACAATTATCATCAACCACATTGTCACTTTCGACCATTGCATTAGCAACTGTTTGTGCCATCTTTTGAAAAGAAGCTCCTACATCTGCATTTTCTGTTTACAATGAAAACAAAATGTAAAACGATAATTCTTTTCCAAACATTCAACAAATAATTACCATTCTGCATTAGATTTTGCAGATTCTTTTCAAACTGATCTGCTGTATGCTTAATGAAATCTTTTGTCCAGCTTTCATCTACAGTTGTTTTTACAGTTTCTTTAGACGTACTTGATTCAGTTGATTCGTTGCAACCTTTATCAGTGTTTAACTTAAGACCCTTATCAAAATCTTTTAAAGCACCTAGAATTAAAGAATAACAATACTTGAAGTTAAATAGATATTAAAATAAAATCAAATATTATGTAATAGAAGTTTCATTTTAATTTTTATTTAACTAGAAAATATATCTTATATATTGAATATTATGTTAAATAATAATTTATTCAATTTTTTATTCAATCTTCCTTTATTATCAGTCATTTTTATTAAACTTTACGAGGAAGGATATTTTATAAAGTAAGGTTAGAATGAGAGCAAAATAGAAACAATCGGTTCTAAAATAGAAATAATTAAAGCTCGTATAATTATTTACTGTCTAATAACTCTTCTAATTCCGAATCTTCTACTTGATGTGGTGGTATTTTCTTATCGTCAGACATTTTTGTCTCCCATATACCAACTTTAAATTGAAGTGTAACACATTTACTCCTGTGGTGACAGTGCCGAATATCCAGCGGAAGATGTCAAAGGGTAAACTAACAAAATTTAATTCAAATTAATCATAAATTAACGATTTATTAATTGTATATATTAGACTGTATAAAACTTGTTTAAGATAAAATAATAATTAAAGCATAATTGAACAAAATAATTTTTTCATAAATTTATATACTACAAACCATAAGAGAAACACAAATTGATAAATATATGTATGTGTTCGCATGTGTGTGTGTGTGTGTGTGTGTGAGCGCATGTGAATACTAATTTATGAAATATTCTAATTTGTTTCATTATCTGATTAAAATTACATTACAATTATAATTAAACTTTTTAATATATGTGTATGAAGATTTACATACATTGTACAACACATATATGTATATATAAACAAGTTAAAACTGTTTATAATATACAACTTAGTAAATAATTATCTTTTTTCGTTTATATTTTGGTCAGAAAATAACACATCTAATAATTGCCGACAAATCTTGACCTCCTCAACATTCACTTCAGGATTCATTTCACATAAAAACTTTTCTAATGTCACCTTTAAACCCAATTCTGCTCTTCTACATTCTTTTAAGGCAGGTAAAAAGTTGTTTGTTAATCCACTAAGTACATTTAATAACTGATCCCTGTAATAATTAAACATTTTTATTAGGAAACTAGTAAATATGTGATTCAACATTACTATACATGTTTATAGACAATTATATAAGTTATAAAATACCTAGTTTCAGGGAATAAATTTTCTATAGTTAACATTCCAGTAATTTGCTGTATTAAACCCATTTTTAATAATGTAATTTTTATGTCATTAGAATTATCTCTATTGCATAAACTAGCTAATAGAAATGCAGATTTAATTTGTAATTTCTCCACAGGACTTTGAATTGCTCTTAAAAGTACTGAATATCCATCATTTATTTCCATATATTTTAAAGATATAGGATGACCTCTTACAATACCTATAACAAAAGACAAATTTTTTAAAAATAAGAAATAAAAATATATAAACAAAGCTTAACATCTTGTTAAATATAATACATACATGATATTGCATATAAAGCTTTAATTCTTACAGATTCGGAAATATCAGTATCAATCATATTTAATAAAATAGGAAATAAACCAGTTTCCAAAATTCTTTCTTGACAAAAAGGATTATTCTGAGACAATTCTGCTATAATATCTGCAGCTCTCCACCTAATACTACTGTGAGGAGAATTTAAACAAGGACGAAATATTGCAAATCCTCCAATTTTATAAAAATCATTAGCAATATCAATGCTATCCACATAATTTGCAATTTTTTCCAATGCAGCATCATATTCAGTAGAATCATCTTCCAATTTTAAATCACTGACTTTCGATAGAATAGCAATACTTTTTTGTAGCTCTTCTATCACATTGACAGTAAGTGAATTTAATGCTTCAGTTAAGAAATTTTTTCTCTAAAATAATATAAACAATTATAAATTGTAAAAATTTTTCTTGTGAAATTATTTTAAAAAATTACTTCTTCGTCTATAGATTGATGGCTATAATTATGAGATTTTCTTTCAACTTCAGAAGCTTCCACAGCAAACTTAAGTAAACTCTGTAAATTAGTAGGCTGTTTTGGTTGATTCGGCAAAACTCGAAAAGATGTTTCCGGAGAATGATTTACTGGCTTCTGATTTTCAATGGCTAATGGCCTAATGCTACTTGTAGCATGACTTTCTTCTTTCTTTTTCTCACAGTTTGGCGAAGACCTTTGAATTATTTTATATTTATTCTTAAGCATAAAATTTTGTAAGAAAAAAACATATTTGAAAAAAATACGTACTTGTCCATTTTTAATTGTAATTTTGAAGTATGCGATGCACCCATGAATAAATGGTAAATTTTTAAAGTAACTGTTATTTCTGCAAAAAGACGTACTGAGAATTGTTCATTTCATACATAAATTATAACTTCTAGATAAATTTATGGTTATTATAAATATATATATATATATATATATATATGTAACAAATAGAGAGTATCGTAAATGTACTTACTACACAAGACACATCATATACACATATGTTAATTTAGAGTCGAAACTCGTTCAATTTTGACGTTTCCATTTTAGTTCCAAAAAAGAGCGAACATTTTTTCAGAATGCGCTGAATGCAGGACAGTCAGAATGCCACCTGGTACAAAAATATCTGAAATTTATTCAATAATAAGAAAAGCTTTAAAAAAGTTTTTAGCGTATGTTATAATACATAACTTACTCATCTTTTTATGAGTACTATGATTATGCTAAATTATATAAGGATCGAAGATCTAGTAAAATTTAAAAAATATATATGTATCCTTCTGAAAAAAAAGCTGTATAGAATATTAGGAGATCCTAACTTACCTTAGTTAGGTAAGGTGCAAAATACAGTGACATCTGCGAGCTATTTGTTCAACTGATTTACAGAAACTTTTGCGTCTTTTGTGGTAAAGTAGATCGTGACCGAGACAGTCTAAGAGAAATGTTAGTGCATTGTGTTGTGTAGCATAACAATATCTTTATTACTTAGAAAATGATAAAATTTCACATATCAAAACTACCTTGGAAATCTTTCCTTGGAAATAAGCTGTCAAAATTATTATAAATTTGAGCATTAATTTTCCTATTAAATTAAATTTGTTCCATTCCATATATATATATATATATATACTGACCAAAGCGCTAATTGGAGTATTGCTGCGGCCTAATTTTAAATAAATTGTGGTAGTTGCGGATAATTTTTTTTACTAAATAATGTACAGCAATTTATATAAAAATTTATTTTGAAGAAAATAAAATATTTGATTCTTTTAAACAAATGCTTTACATATTGCTACATTATGATCAACACCGCAAGCTATTTTCTTAACTTGTGCTCCTACAGATACCTGAAAGCATTTTAAATTATATTAAATGAATGAAAAACAGAAGGAAGATACGTTATTATATTACGTGAAATACTTTTATAGGAAAAAATTGATCATCTTGGTGACCTAGTCCTAGGGAACCAAATTTATTATGACCCCACATATAAAGATCTCCATTATTGGTAAGCGCCCCTAAGTGATTAATACCTGCATAAATATTAATCACCTATAATAAGAGAAAGAAAAGTGTAAAATAAATTTAAATGGTAGGAATATACATTATAGTAAGGGGAAAATTAAATTTTTAACCTTAACATTTTGCTGATATAAATTTTTACCAAATAACGTTTCAGGAATCATTTGTGGAGTTTTAACTCTTTCTACTTGGGGTCCAAGTCCCAAAATACCGTATCCCCATACAAAAACATGTCCTTCATCTGAAAATATTATCTATTAAGTCTAATATATAGATGTTCTTGAATGATATTAAAACCCAATTTGGAAGAAAAAATGAGTACTTAAGTACCATTTAAGGCAGTACAAAAAGATCCTCCTGCAGCGATGTCTACGATTCGTCCTAAACCACTGCATACTTTTATTTCTGTAGCAATATTTATTTGTTGATTTTCAGCATCAAGTAATAATTGGTTATATTCAGAATTACCCCATCCATATACTTTGCCTTTATCTATTTATTTAAATAAATAATAGAAAGAAAGAGGAATTATTATATTTTTGTGTTGTTAGAAGGATATGCTTTATTATATTTACTTTATTTACCACTGAGAGCCAAGACGCAATCAACAGCACATGCCACTTTTACTATACGTTGACCAGCTAAATCTCCTTTGATTAAACTTGGTTGATATTCATTTCTATAATGTGCCAAACCTGTTTGACCATCAGCTCCCCATCCAAAGGAATATAATTCTCCAGATTCTGTTAACAAGATGCTATTAAATGAAGATGAAAAATTAATTGACTTTCATTTTTAATGTATTAAATAATATAATTATTATATGTTTATCATATACCTGTGATCTTGTCCTGCAGCTACATCTGTAATCTGTTTTCCTTTGATATTTGGTATATGATGTATAACTCTACTTTTGTAATAACTTTCTTCAGGAATAATAAGTCGACCACACTGTCCATATCCATTATTCCCAAGCGTAAAGAGTCCTTCATTAGTTAAAATTAATAGATGCGCTCTACCAGCTGCTAAACCAAAAACTTTAGGAGAGGATCCCTTTAAAGGTAATGGTATAGGCCTAGGTTCAGTAATTATGTCATTAGGGTATTTTTTTTCATCTGTGTCCAGGAAGCCTGTTTCAAAAAAGAAATTATTTAAATATTAATCATTATTAAAAGTAATATAAAATAATTTGAATACTTACCTAGTTGAGAATCTGTATTTATCCCACTTCCGTAAACAATATTTTTGTCTTTTGAATTTACTCCAAAAGCAGTAAAACCATAACCACAAGCAATATTCACTACTTTATGATATTCTCCAAATGATAATCTTTTTGGTGTAGGTACATAAGCAATATTTTCTGTGTGTTTTGTGTGTTCCACCATACCTAAACCACCATGTTCTGCTAAGCCCCACACGTATACTCTGTGTTCACCTGGTTGACTTGTGGGATATGTAAAAACTAAAAGATACAACACATTTAATAAATACTGAATTTATTGCCGCCCATTCGTACATAAAATATATATACATATGTAGAAATTTAAATTATGCTATTCTTACTTGGTAATGTTTGTAAAGATTTTTTTTGTGACTTAGTTTTTTTTAAGACAGAACGTTTATTACTTCTCTTAGTAGTTAATTTTATACAATTCTTTACAACATTCAACATATTTTTTTAATATTAGATAATCTTACATGTAAAATAGTGTTTGTAACTTTCTTGTATAACCCCAAAATTTTTAAACAACTAGTTTATCACTAACGTGTAAAAATAGATATTTGATTCTCTACCACCCTCTATTAAATTGTAAACGAGAACATGATCACAAAATTTCTTTACCGACATAGACCGAATACGCGTAATATAAACAATCAAGTTTGAATTGATATTGCGTGCAAAATTATAAAGTAAAAATATATTGAAAAATAAAAGAAAAAATTTAAATAAAAAAATTTGATCTTTTCTAAGAAAGTTGAAGTGTATCCTAGTTCAAATGTTATTAAATTGTTGTCATCATATCTGAATATATCTTTTTTATAAATTATCGTCACCTAGGTAATAAAAATAATTAGTCTTTAAACAATTTTTACCAGAAAGTTTATGGCCAATTTCTAAATTCACAGTTTTTTTTAATAAATGCATATTTTTTAGAAAATTTTTAATATTTATCAAAATTTTTTGTCAGTAATTAATATAAACTTTAAAAATGGTAAAATATATTTTCTTAATACAAGTATATATTTAAAAAAAATTACGAGAGAAAGAGAGAGAGAGAGAGAAAGAACGAAAACTATTATCTTTTTCTTACGTAGTACACAAGAGAAGGAAGGATCCTGGCATTGAAACAAGCTACCAATAGCTTTAAATCGTATATCACGTCAAATGTATTAAATAAAAATGATTATTTTCAGCGTGAATGCATATCAGTACACGTGGGACAAGCTGGAGTGCAGATAGGAAATGCTTGTTGGGAATTATATTGTTTAGAGCATGGAATTCAACCTGATGGTACCATGCCGTCGGACAAAGCATCCGGATCCAATGATTGCTTCAATACATTTTTTAACGAGACCAGATCTGCCAAAATGGTTCCTCGCGCATTAATGATTGATTTAGAGCCAACTGTGGTCGGTTAGTATCATCTTATCTTTACAGATTTTTGTGTTTCGAAAAGTATTGGATATACAAATAAAATTTGTAAACCATATAGATGAAATACGTACTGGTAGTTACAAACAATTATATCATCCTGAGCAATTGATAACTGGTAAGGAGGATGCTGCGAACAATTATGCTCGCGGACATTATTCGATCGGCAGAGAAGTCATCGAATCTGTTCTGGATCGTATACGAAGATTAAGCGATCAATGCACTGGCTTACAAGGATTTTTCGTATTTCACTCATTCGGTGGAGGAACAGGCTCCGGTTTTACATCTCTCCTCATGCAGAGATTGTCCGATGATTATGGGAAAAAGAGTAAACTAGAGCTAGCCGTATATCCAGCACCACAAGTAAAAGATTCTAAAAATAACAGATAATATTATGAGAAGTAACTTTGTTAATAAAGAAATGCTTAAAATAAGAAAGCATTTAAACCATAATTTCAGGTATCGACTGCTGTAGTTGAACCGTATAATGCTGTAATGATGACTCATACCACAATCAATCATTCGGACTGTGCTTTCGTAGTTGATAACGAAGCAATTTATGATATTTGTCGTCGTAAACTTGGCATCGAACGTCCATCTTATGCAAATTTGAATCGTTTAATTAGTCAAGTAGTCTCCTCGATTACCGCATCATTGAGATTCGATGGTGCATTGAATGTTGATCTCACCGAGTTCCAAACGAATCTGGTACCTTATCCGAGAATTCATTTCCCGCTAGCAGCATATGCGCCAGTTGTATCGGTAGATAAAGCGTACCACGAAGGAATGTCAGTTGCTGAAATCACAGCCGAATGCTTCGAAGCCTCCAATCAGATGGTTAAATGCGATCCGAGGGAAGGCAAGTACATGGCCTGTTGCTTGCTGTATCGAGGCGATGTTGTCCCGAAAGAAGTGAATGCGGCTATTGCAGCGATGAAGGGTAAAAGCTCGATTAAATTTGTTGACTGGTGTCCTACCGGATTTAAAGTTGGTATTAATTATCAACCACCAACATTTGTACCTGGAGGAGATCTAGCTAAAGTAATTATTTTCCTGCAAGAATATATAATACCACATATATATATAAAAGAACCCAACAAAAGTCTTATAAGACATGTAAAGCGTAACAGGACGTAAACATAAAATAGAAAACTTCTTTAGGTCCAACGAGCAGTATCGATGCTGTCGAATACAACTGCAATTGAAGAAGCTTGGGCAAAATTAAATCACAAGTTTGACTTAATGTATAACAAACGGGCTTTTGTCCATTGGTATGTTGGCGAAGGCATGGAAGAATGTGAATTCACAGAAGCGAGAGAAGATCTCGCTGCACTTGAACGTGATTATGAAGAAGTTGCGTTAGAGTCATCCTCCTCACCAGACGTTTCAATGTACTGATAAATCTTTGAATTGAATTGAAAAAGAGAGAACTCGCGCAGTATTTTACATATATATTAAATTATCTACTATGTAACAATATCTTTTATAATTTTAAATATTTACCTACTATATATGCATTTTATGAACACTGTTAAATTAATATTTGTTTTGTCAGACATGTTTTTAAATAAACAATGTTTACTCACATACATGCAGCACGTGTATATATATATATAAGAAAAATAAACAAAAACAAAAAAAAAAGCGCACGCGCCCACACTGAATTATTGTATATATAGAACATCTTTTAGTTTATTTTATTTTTTTTTATTATACGTAATATTTATTAACTTTTCGAGGTACTTGGTACTCACAGGCATTTATATTAAATATTTATGTATTAGCTAGTGCGTTCAAACTTTAACAATAATGTTTTTATCACAGTTGATTGAATATTACTTTATTCCTTAAATTATATTATTTCGGCTAATAATAATGTTCAATATCTTCATCAGTATCTTATATTAAAATATTACTCTGCTAAATTTGTATCAAACAATAACAGTTTCTATTCTTCAATACACTGACTACTCAATCATCCCAGTCGACGTCATCATCACTCGTGTCACTAGTGGAGTCATCGCTATCACTGTGAATTGCTTTAGATCGTTCCACTAAAGCTCTTGATAAAGCACTTGCTAGTTCATTATGATTAACTAGCGCACCTATACGGGGCGCAGTCTTTCGTTCGATCGTTACAGGTTTCAGCTCAATACCTTGCCGAATCTGTTCAAGTAATTCACTCCTAGAATCAGCCACTGGAGGTGGCTTTGGCTCTGATCTATCAACTTTCTATAAGGAAAGCAAATAATTCGTGAAATACATTAAACCTTTACTGTATGGCATTCTTCCGCAATAAATATTTAACTTGAACGCTACACTTACTTTTAATATAGTACCACTTCGAATAGATTCCATGAGCATATCTCTAGGATTTGGACTTTCAACATTATTATTATTATTATTATTATTATTATTACTGACAGTTCTTGCTACTTTGGCAGTGTTATTGTCAGCTATATCAGGAATAGACTGAGGTGGTGGTGGAGGAGGAGGAGGAGGAGGAGGGGGAGGTGGTGGTGGAGGTGCATCACTGTTTTTGGACAGCGTTGAAGATACAGGAGGTGGTGGCGGGGGTGATGGTGGTGGTAATGAAGGACTGGAAGCAATTGCAGGTGCTTGGTTGGGCAATAATGGTGGTGGAGGTCGTGATGGTAACATTCTTGGCATCGTTGATGCATTAGACGATACACTCGTTGATGTTGATGTATTTGATGATACTGTAGAACGATTCGATTGTGGTGGTCGCGGTTGTCTAGGTTGTTGCTGAGAAACATTATGATTAACAATATCAGTAATATTAACTATTGAACAATTTAAATAGTATTTTCAGACGTGAAATCATGAATTTTATACTAACAATTACTGTCCTTGCTGGAACTGGTGGAGGTGACTCTTTACGATGCGGTGGCACGGGAGGTTGTAAGCTTCTTGTCTCTGTAGATTTAATTTCTGTTTCTTTATAAGATTCAATAAAACTGTAAATAAAATCACGCGTCTCGTCATCTTGTAAATGACGCTCAGACACACCAGCAGAATCAAATACGCGCTTTAAGTTCGGGTCTACAAGAGAATCTACTTCCAAGCCTTTACTGTTATTCCACTCAAAATGTGTGATATGCCTATAAATATAATAATAATTACATATAAATGCTTCCAAATTATTTTTTATAGAGAGATAAACTTACTTAAAGTTTGATGGATGACCAATGTCATCCTTTGTGAGTTTTCGCTTAGAATCCTTGCCTTTTTTCTTTTTACTTTTATTTAATGAGCTACTCGATAGACTTCTGTTAGTGGTAAGCGTCGATGGAGTCCCATTCAAAAAGTTAGATGTCGAACTCGTGAAGCCTCCTGATAAACTACCTTGATTTTTACGTGGTAATGGAACATCACGTTGCGCTTGTTCCATTTTTCTATCTTGTCTTCTTTGTCGTTTACCATTTAACATGCCTAATAAAATATTTCTGAAAATGGGAAAGCAATGATTATTTATAGTAAAATATAAGAACAAATGTATGTATATACATAAGGATATACATTTGAAATCATACTTTAATGTTATAGCTTCGGTTTCACTGGCAAAATTAAATGCAGCCATGCATTCCTCAGCTTCAAAAACATGTAGGTATGCTAAAGGAGCTTTATAATCCATTGAATTATAAACTTCATGTTCCCAGATCATTGCTTTTCGTTTTAAGCAATATAATCTAAAAAAGAAACTACGTCTTGGATTGTCCTTGATTAATGTTATAATTCCAGTATTTCGTTTAATCCATTCTCTGTGCGAAGGTGGCTCTGTTAAATACAGTTGGATTATTCCAGCTGCTAAGCACTAAACAAACAAAAAATACAATTGTTCAATACAAATGCAAATAATATAGTAGGCTATGCACCCGTATGTGCTTATGCACGCGAGTACATAAATGGATAATATTGTTCATAACTTAATGCATAGAACACATCATCATTATGAGTCAGAGTCTACTATCCTTGATGTTCATAATAATAATAATAATAATAATAGTGATGACGATGATGCAGATTCATATTTTTATAATATAAAAAATGTTTAATAATTTTGCCTTTATTTAAAAATGATTATTAAATATTTAATAATTATCTGTGTTCAATCTTGATGTATTACATTGACCTTATGTGTCCACCCATGCAAGCACTAAAGCGATAACATTAATACCATAGGTGGCAAACATACAAAATAGTTTCGATTAATCTGAAGTAAGACTAGCTTGTCTAAATCTGTTTCAGGCTATTTGTCTGATAAATGAAAAAACATTGGCATATATTTAAATTTTATTTCATTTGTCATATGTGGTAAGAAGCTTATTTTAGTGAATGTACACAGGAGATAAATTATCTTCTTTCATTCTTGTCAATTAAGAGATAATAACAAACCAGCTAATCATGTGCATGTGGCATTAAAAATATGCATTATCTGTAATTATCGTTGCGAATATCAATCATGAAAAGCCAATGCACGACGAATGGGTAACGCCTACGAATCTGCGAATGTACGATTGTCTCCCAAAGCGAAGAAATAAGATTTTGACATTGAATTAAAATCTATTAAAGTTGAAGGCTTACCACGCATCGATTACCAATCAATTGATGAACTTGATCATTTTCTTCTGACTTAAGAAGTATAGAACCTCTGTGTTCATTGGGCGTACCGGACTTCATTTTTAACTTTTTGTTTAAGGATACAACTTTTTATCGTATCGTCATAGAATAAAATATTTCACAGTGATATTGCACGATATTAATTATTTACAAATGAGATATTGTGATAATTAGAACGATATCATGTTTTCTATCTCTCTTGTAGTCTTATACTTTCGTATAGATTCAAATTCGTAGAAATTCGTAGAAATTCATACAAATACAAATTCGTACAAAGAGAAGCGAGAGAAATAAAATACTGAAAGAAGCAAAAAGAAATAACTCGAGTTTAGATGTATTCTTGAACTTGCTCCAATTATCATTTATATTTTGATGAAACTTGTATAGGATGCACGATAGAATGCATAAAAATTGCACTCTGCACTATTGCTTTGCACGTTAATAAGAGCATTCGCGAGAGCTCGGGAAACACCATAAGCCTACTGCAATGGCCGAACTTCGGTCAAGTACGGAAGAAACACAAATATACATAATATAAGCGCACACACTCGCAAATTGACAATTGAGCATGCACGCGTGATTGGTTAGATCTAATGGCAAGTTCAATTAACAGCACCAATCGGCTGCGAGTATTAAAATTCTAGCGATTTCCTAAACTTATCAAATAGAGAGTAGTTCCCGATAAGTTCAGAAATGTTCTGCATGTAATATACGTCTATTTGTGCAATTTGCATTACTTTGACCAGCGATAGAAGAGCCCTGCCTGACTCATAGCTGAAAAAGAGAAGAAAAAAGAAAATTCCTTTTCATTCGTACATGACGTCATGGCACGCATATCTTTACAGTGATACAGACGGAGAGAATGGTAGTGGCCACGTAAAGAAAAGCGTGAGAATAGGCAATATCTCATAATATTCGACTATCTTTCTTTTATACTTTCATCAAACTGCGAGCTTAGGTTCTCGATTGCCAGCTGCTGGGAATTAGAATTTTTTTAATTTCAACTTATCTATCTTCTTCATTAGACCTAAGAAAAATAGTTCTAATCCATATATACCATAAGAAAAAAAGTTTAGTTATAAAAACAAAAACAGGCATTGCTTCATTTCCGATCGGTGGACATCTTAATTGAAATTAAATTATATGATATATCAATCAATTCACTCAAATCAAAATATAAAGTACATGAGATACACGAGAGTGACATAATGAGAGAAAGAGAAAAATGAACACTCCTACGTTTTTAATCTTACGAGTATTTTTGGATTAGTTTAAGAACACTCAAACTGATGGAGAAAATCCAAAATGGCACCATAATCTGTAAAATGACAAGTTCGCGTTCGCGAGAAGTACCAATGAATCTTGTACTATTACGTTCTGCGATACTTTGTTAATTATTTTTAATTACTTTGTAGGATGTTGTACATAGGAAATTATAGGGTAAATTCAACTATTTTTTACTATTATACAAATTCACTATATTATATTCTATACATTAAAATCTTATAAAAAGTACCTAAAACTTTTGTATTCTTTGACGTTCTCAAGTACGTTACCCTGGTAAAGTTTAACAATAATTTATCAAGTATCGTCAGAATTCACTTGATGGAAAGGGAGTGGGAACTGATCTTATATCTTTTTACTATTTTTTTTTAACTCAGTTGAGTGTGTTAACTTGTGTTAAAAAATAAATTATCTGAAAAAACTTTCAATAACCATTTTCTATTGTTTTTTACTTAATGACCATTGATTGAAATGTACTACGCAAAATTATTTTTTAATAAAGCTCTGTTGCTTTCAATTAGAAAATACATAAATATGTTAAAGTATTTAATGTAATAATTTTTCAATAGATATCAATGTTAATCGCACAGTGTATCAAAGTACACAATGGAGAAGTTTGCTGTTGATTTAGATAAAGTTCTTGATGACTTTGAATTTAATGAAGGTAAAGGAACTGTACAATATATACTTTAAGGAATAAATAATAGTAATTAATGTTCTACATTTTGTGAAAATGATTGTTGTAATATTCATTACTCTTTATTGAAAAAATGATTAAAGTAGAGTCTTATTTTAGATCGCGAGGAGCAAATAGCTTCTGTTGCTTATCCATCAAGTAATCCAGCATCTTTACCTGTAAGAAGACCATCGTCAACAGAGTCTTTGGAACCAAAGGATTACAACTATATTAAGGAATCTATAAAGACTAACAATGGTTTTGAAAATATTTTATCAACTGACAAAATTATTAATTCTGAACATTCGTATGCAGAGACTAATTCGTCGATAAAAGATCGAGATGTACCAGGAACCAGTGCTGCTAGCTTTAAAGAGAAAACTGAAGTTTCTTTATTAAATAAAGATCCAAGATCAAACTTTTATACATACGATCCTAATGCAGATAGTAAACTTATGGAAAAACCTACAATTGGTACAGATCCAGTTTCATTAACTGTGCACAATGACATATCACAAAAAGTTTTAATAAAACAACAGAATGGAAGTTCAAATTCTAAAATTCAAAACAGCTATGATAAAAAGTTAAATCAAGCAAGCATAAAGCCTACTGTTAGTAATGTATTCAATAGCCTGAACGAATATATAAATGCACCAACGGTTAGTTTGGATTACACGGATATAATGTTAAATCAAGAAATTAAAAGTAAACACCAAGAAAGTGATTTTGAACCTGAAAGTGAGACTAATTCACAAAGTAGTAGTATTATAAAAATTTCTAAATTAACGAAAAATATTACATCAGAAATATCTAATAGTAAGACAAATGTTACTACAAAAACTCCTCCGAGTTATCAAAATATTTTACTACCAGTCACATCGGAACCAGCGATTCCAGTACAAAATGAAACAAAGGTACAAGAAATTAAAAGGAAACCAGGAAAAGAGCAGCAACTTGATAATAATGTTACGGTGGTAGTAATTAATCCAAGTAAAACTGAGCATGTTTATGAAAACATTCATATTGATCCAAGTACGTCTAACAAGAAAATAGAGCCCATAAATAATAAGCTTGTACACACTTATGAAAATGTTAGTTTGAAAGGGCAAGTAAAGAGTTTTGAATCAGAAACTAAAGATCCTATATACGAATGTATATACTTTGGAAATACAGGAGAATATGGAATAGAGTCTTCTAAAGCAATAGAAGGTGTATCTGTAAATAATAGCGAACAAAATGTAAAGTCTAGCAACATGTACAAAGCAGTAGAGCAAAAAGCACCCGAATCCTTAGCATCTACGAGTAAAGCGCAACGAAATTTATCCGCGTCGAGTACTACCAGTATTCCGCAGTCAACGCGTAAACCAATAGGATTCAATAGTATAGATGATTTATCTGAAGAAGAATTGAAAAATTACTTGGCCGAATTAGAGGCAGAGGAGAGATTGAAAGAGAGCGTCACTTATGAAAATGTGCCAGCAGCCGCTACATTGTATAATGTACCGGCAGAAAGTATGGTGACACAGAATACATTCCATAATGATCCACATGATGAGGACGCTAACGAAGCTCCGATATTCGAAAGTGTCGTGATTGGAGAGTTGCCAAATATTTCAGAGAAACAATTACAGGAGAAAGCGAAGAAATTTCGTATTATTGATTATAGTAACGCTCCGAAGACATTGGAACAGGATAATTTTTTAGACCGAAAAGAGTGGGAAAAACTTCAAAATCCCATGGAAGTTTTCCTTCATGTAAGGGGGAAAAAAGTCCCAGAAAAAGACAATAAAGAGTGTATGAAGAAGCAAGAAGGAAGCTCAGATCCGAACTTAATAAAAATTGTACAGTCCGATGTCAAATCTGAGAAAGAGGTGACGGAAACGACAATTTGGGAAAGTTCAACGCATAACGAATCATCGGAGGATGAAGTGAAATTTCATGAGAAACCTGATGAAACGTGTATTCCAAAAACTGAGAATTCTGCGAGTGATTTTGATACCCTGCAAGAATCTTCGCGAGATGTTCAGAATGCATATAAAAATATCGGCGAGGCGGATAATGAGAAAAACTTTTTCTTCGAATCTGCGCAAGAAAAACAGGTAAACTTTAGTGAAAAACCCAATAAAAGTCTAGTAGAAGATTCCGATGTTAAAGTAGATAGCAATGAAAAAGCAAATGATGCAGAATCCTTAAGTACAGAAACCTCTATCGATAACAGTACAAAGTGTAAAATAGAGGATGAAAGCGAGAAACCAGCAAGACCGCAGACATTGGATATCCAGCAGACTAAACCAGACTTGAAAAAGCTGCAGCAAGGTTTTATTATTACTTTATTAATATCGTTATCTCATCAAGTGCCCCTTCTCAGTGTGTGTATACATGCACGTGATACAATACCATTGAAAGAAAGGAATTATTTTTTAGAGAAATAATTTTGGATAAAACGTTTAGCCTTATCTTTTCTATTACAATGACAATCAATCAGATATGTATATGCGATCAATAGTATAAATAATTTCTATTGCTTCTCCAATATACATGTTTACTCACTGATAAGAGCGCACGAAGATATATAGTATTCTAATAGATAGAGTGAAATACATTAATTAAATAATAATGTATTTTCTCGCAGTACCTGCTGGTACAAGCCGATCTGATCAAGAGCAATCGGACATCGATGCAGTCGATAGTGTTGAACGAGGTCCTTCACCCGATATATCAGAAAGCTCAACAATGGAAACTGTTACGGTTCTCGGCAAACAACCACCTTTTTGGGTTCCCGATAGCGATGCGCCTAATTGTATGCTGTGCGAGGTGAAATTTACCGTTCTCAAGAGACGTCATCATTGCCGAGCATGCGGAAAGGTATAACACATAAGATACGACGTGTCCTGTATTAAACTTGATAGTTTTTTTTAATATTTTACATTTACCAGTAATTTATTTCAGGTACTATGTAGCAAATGTTGCAGTATGAAGTATCGTTTGGAGTATCAAGGAAATATCGATTCTCGGGTTTGTCACCCATGCTATCAGCTACTTATAAAAGGTGAAATTTAATACCTTTGTTCCTAATCTGAATACCTATATTGTATTTACTATTATTAAATAATAGAGTAAATTGTTGACTTTTAGCCGAAAGTGAGCATGGATCTGATTGGTCACCAGGCTATAATTCTAATACTTCTATCGGTGACACAACTTCTCCACAGGTATGGCAATAGTATTGAAAATGTTTTATGCCTGGTTAGATTTGTTTGCACGTTAATAGCTCCTCTTACGTTCACACTGACCTCTCAGCATGGCAAGAAAGTATGCGTTTAAAATTTGTTTATTCTTAAAAATTTTTATTTACATAGCACTCTGGATTAAGCATGTTTCAATTTTTACCATGGTTTCCTTTTTTATTAACAAATTAATATATGCATTACATAATGAGTGCTTTTCCATTATTTCCATCTTTCTTTGACCGATAAGAAAGTAAAATAGTTTTGATAGCATACACGCATTCTTGCCACTTTCTGCATGTCCGCTAGTAATTCTTGTAGTAATTTTGATCTCTCTTCTCAATTAGTAGTATGAAAGAGTGGTTGAATTACGTTGAATTCAATTTTATTAAAATTGAGGTTTTAACTAGCGGGCAATTTCACGTAAAATTTACCAACTCGAGTGAAGAATCGATTTTTATAAGCTGGGTGTAAATTCAAAATGTAAAGGTGACTGTAAAAATGCTATAAAAATCATCGATTAATCTGATTGGAAATAGATTTGATTGATTAGAAAGATTGATGGTAAATATCTTAGTATTTATTTATTCTTACTCGAAATTTGGAGAAACTTTTACGTGAAAAAGCCAGAATAGGAGTGCAGGCATTGTGGACGTTTCACAATTGATTGTAGGGCAGACAGCCTAATCCGAATAATCCTATGGAATACTGTTCGACCATACCACCTTTACAGCAGTTAGTTGGTGGTCTACCATCTCCTCCGACAGTTATGGTACCAGTTGGCGTTTTGAAAAGAGAAGGTACTGGCAGAACACGCGCTGAAGGATCAAAATCAGTTATCTTCAGTGATGGTGAGTAGAATATTCATTCAACACAGACTATCTTGAGCTTAGTATAATTTGGCATTATCGTCGAAAAATTTATTAAATAATTCTCTATTCTGAATTTTTCAAGGTACGCCTTAATTTTAGTTTAAAACTTATTTGATTTTTCAATGAGATGAGTGCATGGTCATTATTGGCAACTTGTGCCTTTCTCTCCGGCACAATTTTGTTTAGTTTCTATAAAGTCTTAATGAATTGCTTTCTCTATTAAATTTCATCATTATAATTAATTAAATGTAACTATATTTAGCTTACACACATTATTTATATTTTCACTTAACTTTATTGGAAACAAAAATAGAAAAATTGAAATTGCAACTTTAAATTATTAATTTACCATCACTTAGGGAAGTTATCGACTTTAGTTCAATAATTAATTTCAGTCGTTTATTGTCGAATGGCACTATTTTATTATCTCTTATAAAGTTGCCGACTATCGTTACACAAGCTGTTTTACTTAACCACCCCAAGAAAGAGAAGTAATATTGAATAAAAGTGAGATGAAGTATTTGAATCTTACTTCAATCTTTCTTCTTTGTATCTAACTAATGATAATAATAATAACTTTGTTATTGAATTATTCATAAATTAAATTCGGTTCGCTCTTAGAAGAAAGTATTATAATTTCCGTGCACTTTGTAGATGTTTAATTATACTTCAATTGCAACTGTTTTACATTTTACATCTACCCCTTTAGAGTATTAATAAACATTAGAATTTATGAATTATATCATTTGTTTAATCAATATTCTTTTTTTTATATATATATATATATATATTTATTTATAAGCTTTTTCAGTATGTTTTTACTTTATAATGAAAGACTATTATCATATTTTCCCCGTTTTATTTTAAAGATTTATTACTTTTCTTTTTTTCCGTATATACTCTTTAGTCCAATGCATTTATTGATTTTGATTTTTAATCCATCTGAGACGTCTCTGACGTGATCGGTCCTGCCCTACCCTTTTCCGTTCGTTTTTTTTTTTTTTTCACGCACCTCTAACTAAAACACAGGAATAAGGCCTGGGTGTGACCTGACAGAACCAGATGCTTCTTGGGACCTGAAACCACCATATCGCATGGCCACAAACAAACGATTGTCTACTCAGGGACCCACTAGAAGCAGTGGAATTTGGGTACAAAACTCTCCGCCTTTGGATCGTGTTACCAATAGCTACGTACCACAAAATCTCAATCTTTTACCTCCAACCGTTACCATACACAAAGGCCGTAAGATTAAAAAAATTTTTTTTTTTTTCTTTTTCACCTTCTATTTTTTTGTTTTATGCAATTACTTTTTCTCTTGTTATGCAATCAATTCTTTTCGCAGGAATTTCTTACCATGATGTGACAGATCAAAGTCTGCTTTACAAAACTCTTAAAAATGAATGTGAACCGCCAGTGATGTTTGCAATTAATAGGAATCTGTATGCTTGTGTTAAGATAACTAATTGTAAGTAATTCATAAACTAATTCTAGACACTTAAAATTTAAATATTAAGATTATGATTGATTAAATTTGCAGTAAATTGTTGTGTGAATAAGATATGTTGGAATGTTACTTCAAAGGGTCTGGCATGCGTTGGTCAAGATGAAGTAATACTATTGGTAGAAACTTTATCAGAGGAAACTCAAATACCCAAGGATCTTCTTTTATGCATTAATCAAATTTATCTTGATGCGATTAAAGGTAAATAAAATTTATACATATGCCCCCAATGATATAGAGCACATTGATCGGTATAAAAAGAATGTTTGACGATGCGAATGTATAATGGGAGAAATTGTAATGCAGGCAATACAGTATCGGAACTAGGCGTTCTGATACATCAACCTAATAGTGGAAATCTGTTGGGATCACGCGAACATGCGGGATTTCTCTTTATTCGCCAAACGCTACAGTGTTTACAGAAAGTCATTGTACCTGCCGCGCCCTTTCTAATAGGTCTTTTGATACACAGGTACATATACGTGTACGCATGCGAGTACACGCTTACTTTATTAATTACACATATTAATGATATGATATCAAGTAGTGAAATACACAAGTAATCAGTAAAGACTAATTTTTACCTGTTAAGATGGGAGATACCATGGGCAAAAGTATTTCCATTGCGTCTGCTTCTACGTCTTGGTGCGGAGTATCGTTATTATCCTTGTCCGCTAGTATCCGTCCGCTTCCGTGATGCCGTGTACTTTGAGATTGGACATACGGTAATGAAAGTCCTGGCAGATTTTAGAAATTTCAGTTACACTTTGCCGGGTGTAAGGGGCTTGAGAATTCACTTGAATAATAGGACAACAGACGTTATGTTTCCGAGAAACCGGTATGATCAAGTGATAAAAGGTCTGAATAACTCCAATGATCACGTATTGGCCTATGCCTCGAACTTTAGTATCATTGCCGATTCTCACTTGGTATGCATTCAAACAAACACTGGAGATGAAAGCAATTACCAGACTCAAGCGATTAATATTCACAATAAACCACGAACAGGTAAAACTACGGAGAAATTAGTCGGAATAATCTTAAAGCAAATTCAATTTAATAATATATGTAACTTTAGTGACCGGAGCTAGTTTCATCGTAATTAATGGAGCACTTAAATCGTCAATGGGACTTTCTGCAAAGTCCAGTATTGTAGAGGATGGTCTGGTAGTTGAAATCATGCCAGAAAAAATGGAAGCTTTAAAAGCAGCATTAAAGAATATGCAAGATTTTTCAATAGGTTGTGGGAGGCAAGGGGCGCCTGAACCAGATGAAATTGTAAATATTAAATGGGTGGAAAATGATACACAATTCAATTTAGGGTAAGCTATTGCGATGGATTTGACGATCCAGATTTGATGTTTACTATACACTAACGACTTGGCTTTACTTTATCGTAATAAATCATTTTCAGAGTGAAGAGTCCTATCGATGATAAATTAATGGATGGCATTCCGTCGATCAGAGTTCATAATGGAACTGATTACAAAGGTGCAAGTAGATTTATACGATGGACCGAAGTTTTTATAATCAAGGTATTTATAATAAATTTAATAAAATGATTATACATTGATGATCTCCGATAGTAGTAATAAGATAATTCATTTTATTATAGTCCGATGATCATCCAAATGGTGTGCATGATCCTATCGACATAAATAAAATATCTGAAAGTATAGCGCGAGCAACGTGTGCGGCATTAGTTAAATTACTCGATCTTTTAGCAACGGCAGGCTTTACTAAAATTGGCGTGAGGACAACTATTCACCCAGATAATGTAAGTAATTATTATTGTAGTTCAACTCAATCTTATTTGTCAAGTCTGACAACCAATTGAGGGAAGAAAAGGCAAAAGTTTTTCTATATTTAGTGTAATCTTAAAAGTAGAGAAAGAAGCAGTTCGTATTAGAATCTATAAGAAGTAATATCGTCGATTTGTAGGTGGGCTATGAAGCCGGCAGTGAGGGTACTAAATTGCCACCGATTTATATGAATAGCCTGGATAATGAATTGATTCAGGTATTGCATAAAGCGGCACAGAACAGCCAAGATACGCATACCATACTCGAGTTAATATTCTATATACTCGACGACTGAAAAAACTGTATCTATGTATTATATTAAAATAATTATGCATTCAATGGGGCATAAATGATGTATTATTAATTAAAATCATGTGCAATTTAGGGTATTCCAAAATAACTGATTTTTGTAACTTTTGGTGTCGATCGATAAACAAATATATAACTATGTGTAGGCTGTTTCAATGAGGTACAGCCAAATTTTAGAGGATTATATAGAGGGGGTGTTTCTAATAATGTTTATCAATTACCACTTTTTGATCTGAAACTTAATTTTCAAGGACATTCAAAGATAAAGTACTATTAGACAGAAACATCGTCAGCTAGTTGAAGTGAGATAACGCTACTATGCTTTGTTTGCATCACCCACAACTGTTCTGTCTAACTAATGACAGTATCTTTATTATTGAATACTTTGAAAACTAAGCTTCAGGTTAAAAAGTGTTAAATGAAAAATCGTTATAATAATACTCCTTTTACAAAACCTTTTAAAGTTTGGTCACATTTTACGGAAACATTTTGTATGTATGTATGTATGCATGCATGTTTGTACGTCAGTGTATGCGCGTGTGTGTATAATGTATGAAATTGTATCAAATATTATTAATCAGATTATTTTAGTTTTTCTTATTTGATCTTCGTTCAACACGCTTTGTTAATATTTTGATGCTATATTGGAATGCTTATATAATGATGGATTGTGTAATATAATGTTTGCAAAGTCTGTATCAATATTGACTAAAACTATCACGATTATGGAAATTCTTGAGCAATTAAGCTACAAGGAGTGAGAAATACTAATTCTAATTCTAATTCTGATTAATTCAAGAGTATAATACTTTTAAA
Source organism: Sclerodermus sp. 'alternatusi' (assembly GCA_037305995.1). Classification (NCBI taxonomy): domain Eukaryota; kingdom Metazoa; phylum Arthropoda; class Insecta; order Hymenoptera; family Bethylidae; genus Sclerodermus; species Sclerodermus sp. 'alternatusi'. Next base: position 2,534,491 of record CM074554.1, on the reverse strand, counting down.
GGTTTTGACTATTTCTTAACCAGCCTTTTGTTTTAGAATCATATCTTCTTTTTTAGAACGTATATTCGGATAAGGATAAAGATATAGGTCGTGTATACACGCAATGCGTGTATATTCAATCAGTAGTTGATAATGTATAGTGTTGCCTTTCTTGGAAAGTTTAGGCATTTTTTGAGTCTAAAATCTATCTACTCTTTCTTACATTACTGCTTTTTAGATCAAGATCATTGTTTCTAGATAAAGTTAAAGGTTACATTATTCGGATCGTGGATCTAAAGTACATTAGGTTTTTTAAAATGAAATCTTTGCTTTTTGCTTAATAACATTGATATTTCATATTAGTTGAAGTCAAACATAAATAAACCAAAGGAATCTTCTAACTTTTAATTGATAAGTCGATGTGAAGGAAAGAAAGGGAACTGTTAAGTTACTGGGGGATTATATCTATTACTCTTTTCTTCTTATTATTATTACTATTATTATTATTATTATTATTATTATTATTATTGTTGTTAATTACTATTATTATTATTATCATTATTATTAAAGATATCTATAAATTTATTTTAGCGTACTTACGAATGTTTTGTCACAACGTAAATATCTTGATTTGTTTATTGTGCTCTTTCGGCAGGTACCGTTATTTTTCGTACTCTAATTATCTTAATAAGTTTATCAATACTCATGGCTTTTAATCAAATTTAATCCTCCGCTGGCTACTAATGCTGGATCGCTATTGACGACCCGTGATGCACTTTAACTTTGTTTCGACTATGCAAAGGTCCAGAGCGAGTATATTTAACTTATTCCTGCTCTTTATTTCCTTGCTTATATGCCTCTTTTCTTTTCTTTCTAAATAAACTTTTTTATCACTGTACATAATGTTATTTTATATGTACTATATTTTTAACAGTGATAATGAAATAAACATAGTTTTTATTTCGAGTCACCAGTAAATCCGGCATTCGGTACCTATTTTGGCTTCTATTTCCGGAGGATCAATATAGTATCATATTTGCCATTTATTGCGTGGAACCTACCAGTGGTTTTTCACTAAATCAATTAATCATCATTGCAAACAAATAGCAACAAGTACTTTATACTTGAATTGAATAAGAGGGATTTCGTTGCTTTTATTTTATTTTACGTTATAATTTTTCATGTTTCATTTTTCAAATTTATCTGTCTAAATAAAAGAATAATTTCAGTTAGCAATTACATTTACACTCATAAACTTTGGCTGTATAAGAGAAGAATAACAGCGTTGAACAAAAACTTGAAAAATACAATTGTATCACTCGTAGCGATGAAAATCATTGTATGAATTTAATAGAAAAAGTACATTTAATTTCCGTGTAAAATGTAAATGTGACTGGAATTGTTCACTCCAAAAAGCAATCGTGGGCGCGAGAAAACGTTGCCGTGTGCATATTGCGCATCTTAGCATTAAGGTGGGAATTTAATCCGATATGAAATTATGTGCAGTTTGCCCGCAAATTGCACTCGTCCTTATATACTTAACTTTCATTTCCTTATAACAATGTAATAACTGACAGCTGTTTTACGTGAAGAAGGTGCAGTGACACTTAATATAGAGTCGATGCTCAATTGAAATAATACATGCAATTGCACAGATTCGTTGATTTAGCACAAATATTAAGCGAGACAAATAGATAAGTAATGTGCGATCTCAGTCATTTAACTAGCTTAGCTCTTTCGGGGACATGTATTCTCGTTATAAAAACAATTGAATAAGTTTGAAAAACTTTCGAAAATCCATTACATCTCATTCTGAGACATGCAAATCTTTCTTTTTCCTTTTCTTTCTAAAGCAATTTGTCAGTTATCGTTCGTGCGACAGATTATTATTTTACTGCTGTTACTACTATTCTACTTGGTATTGGTAATACATTTCTCTTAAACTCTACTCTCACGGATATCAGTCAGGGCATTGAAATTATCTGCTTCATTCTCTGATAGGAGACTATCTTCTATAGTCGATTCCAAATTACTAATCGCATTATTCACAACAGTTCTGTAACTATCGATGGCATTTGATTCGTCGTTACTCTCGTTACTGATGTTTCGATCAAGATTTCTAGATTCATCGTATATTCGAGAATTCTCTTGTTGAACTCGTGTAAAAATGGTGGTATCATTTACCTCATAGGGATTCGTGGGACTTCTCTCCTGAAAGCTTCTACAGCTGCTTCTCCTTCTATTTCTCATGTTCATGTCCTCATTGCTATTATAGTTTTCCATTTCTCGGTTTGCGTACTCCAAGTGCGAACCGTGTGAGCTACGCTCTTCTAAATTTTGACTATTGGAATTTTCATTTTCTCTGCGAATATCAATATTCGTCATTCTCTCGCTGTTCCGCTGGATATCTTGATTCAAACGATAATACTCAGTCTCGTTGTCGATGTAATAGCTGTCTAATGGATTGCTAATTATGGAGGAGTTACTGGACATGGTTCGACGAGGGAAACTTTGCGATGAGAAGCTCGTTACAGCCACGTATGGATAGGGCACCTCGCTTAAAGGATTAGCTATCGTGCGAGGATATCCGTTTAAATTTTGCATCTCAATTTCGTCCTTATTACCGTCACGATAGAAATCGTGTAAATAAGGAAAATCTCCGTATCTGCAAAAACGAGTATAATGAATGAAATTAAACCTATTCAGAGAGTATAAATAATAATAAACACTAACCTGTGTAACAAAATGTCGGAATAGGAGGGTGGCATATCCGACTCCTCCTTTCCATAAATACTCTCATAAGTAGGAGGAGGGAAACATCCAATAGAACCCAAACTGTCCTTGCTGGGTGTCTCTGCGTCCATCTCGAAGATACTGCATTGGCTGCTCTGAATCTGATGTCGAGTTATCGCCCTAGGATTTCTTTGAGCACGAATCACGCTTTCACCTAATTCCATCAAGTCCAACCCTTGAAGAATTTATATCTTTATTTTATAACTGAGCATGGAGTTAGGGATAAAGTAAAGAGAAAAAGTAATACCAGTAGTGTCAGCTTGAAACTGTGTGAAGATGGTACCGTCAACAACGAGCATTCTTCCATGGGGTAAAAGAATGATCGTTGGTGTTGCTACCATTGGTTGCTCGGTTGTACTGATGTTTGTTTCTGAATCTGGATCTTCCAAGCGACAGCAACAGTGCCGTCTGCAAAACGATCTGCAGAATGGGGCGCCCCAGCAACAGTAGGCAAAAATAAAACAGAGGACAGCCAGCATGACCAGAAGGGCCGCTACACCCTGACCCTGCTGGGCAGCAACTAGTGTTGGCCCGGCAGCCACGCTGACTCCAAAGTTACTGTTGCTGCTACTACTGCTACCACCAGTACTGCTGACACCGCTGTTGTTGTTGCTACTGTTGTTGTTGCTAACACTCATTTCACCTGTAACAGAGTGAGATTTTCATGAGATTTTAAGATAATTTACTATTTCACGTTAAATACGATGCGTGGCCTTAAAAAATTCAATAATTCTAATTTGATATAAACTCACTTGTTTCGTTAATAATAGGGAATAATAATTTTTATAATTTGCAGTCTTTGCACTCTTTACCTGCGCTTTTATTACAAGTTCCTCTTTGGCGCGAAAGCAGGTGTAGACAGCTATCGGGTCCTGTTAATATTACATACCAAAGACGCGCTTTCTATAAAGTATACATATAGATACGTAGGAGACACTCCTGGTACGTAAATTCGGCAGTTCTACTTTCCCTCGAATCATCATTCAAGTGTGTACGTGTATATGAGAGTCTCGAAAGAAATACCGCTGTTCCCGGATCCTCTTACCTATCATTCACATCGTTTAGAAATTACGTGTACGTCTAACTGCTTTATCTCTTTATGCTTTCTCTATGATTGCCGCGCCTATCGATTAAAGAATTTATTTTTTACAAGCATTATGTGGCTCCCGACCAGTATACTATGATAAAATTATAAAAGCAGTTGTTATCGACTCGCTTCGATCCGTCTTGCTTAAGGGGACGCAATGCGGCGGTATAAAGGTTTTCGCGCGTGCGAAAAATTTCTCTCTTTAAAAACTCCCTAAACTCCCACCACCTTTCTGCTTATGAGATTTTCTCCTACTTATTGTCAAATATTATGTCTACTTCCGCTTTCGTGCTGCGAATCATTGTTTCTCGCCCTCGAGAATGCACCCTCTAATTTATCCCCTCCTTTCTTCTTCTCCTCTTACTCCTACTCCTACTTCTACCCCTACTCCTAACTCCTACTCCTATATACTCCTATTCCCTGTTATTTTTTCGTTTCTGATATTCATGTCACACGTTTTAATGTATGATAAACAGCCCCATTTCTAACACCTAGAAACTAAAGCTTTCTATTTAACAAGCCCTTTTCTTCCATTTCACTTTCTTATTGAGCCGTATTGTCAATGTATTAAGTTTTCTTTTTAAACATCTCAATATAGAAACTAGTTCTCATGCTAGTTCTCATACGTGCCAAAACTTGTATACAGTATCAACTCTCTGTACAAGATAATCACTCCCTGTGCACAACATTATTATAACAGTATATTGTTGTCGTCATTATTATTATTATTATTATTATTATTACGTTATCAAGGGATGATAATTATATTATTGGCGACAATAATGGAACACATAATAGTTTGCTTCCATTGATCATACGCGCCGCGTCTAAAATTTGGTTTAATCCGTGCACTTGGTGTGCTTTTACAATGATAAAAGAAAATGATTTTTTTCTTTTATCTATAAATGAAAGTTTTATTAGGGTTTCTATCCTTGAATAAGGAATTAAAGTATTTATAAGATTTACCGGGTTTTTGGCTCCATTGTATTGGTCGTAAATCCTTTCTCAGTTATGAGCGAGATCAAGGAGAGTCTAGGCTCAATTAATGATGAAATAATTATAAGGTGTACAGCATTGGGGGATGAATGATCATCTCTCTGAATAAGAAGCTGGACGGATCGTGTCAAATTCAGGATAAAATCATCAAATGCGATCCATGAGTTTCAATTGGCATGGTAACTAGAAAAAAGACGAGAATAAAGGATTAATATAAAGATAGTGCTTACAGATTTCTAGGAGACACGAGTCAGGTATACTCGTGGAGTTTGCATTGGCAAGAATCGATCGTGGGAAGGAGACGTCGACAAGTTTGGAATTCAAGTGCATTAAATATGCGGTTGCCGTCTCTGACTGGGCTGATGACGTTGACGTTGATGCGTTAAACTTTCCCAAACAATGAACTCGATTTATAAAACGCCAAAATAAATTTCAGAAGTATTATTTATTTCCTCTTCTTAGATCGCACTCAAGCGAATCGGTCAATTATATTGCTCGCAAACTAAGATTACATTATAAAAAGGGATAGAAAGGAATGCTTATAGTATATAATGCGATTATTTAGAAGGGGAGAAAGAAAGAGCGTGCGCGATAAATTGTCGAAAAATAAAAATGGAAAACGTGAAAATGGGGTTGCCACTCTGCGGCAAATGTGGTTAATCCTTTCCTTTTCTTTCTCTTACTTTCTTCATGGTATGCGCTTTTCTATTCGCTAGTGAATCGATTTGTATACAAAGTCTGTGGAAGCAATGATTTCAAATTCTAGCTAAAAAAACGTCAACTCGTCAAGAAATATGGCCTCTGTCTTTTCCTCTTCGATAATTTGATTAAACAGATATAATTTTGCATTTTCTTTTACCTGTCACATGTTTGGCTTGCAAGAAATGCACGTCTGTCAACATGAATGAGTTTCCAAGTGTTTTCTTTGGCGACGATAACGATGATGGCGTTTATGTATAATGACGTTCACCAGTAGAAAGTAAATTTCAGTTGTCAAGTATAAATTAATCTCGTCAGTCAGAAGAGGCTATTTCACTGGGTGTAGTTGCATTTTACATTTAGCATGCATACTTGATAAACACACTTGTTCAACTGACAAGTTGATAATCACTTGATGAAGAGATTCTTCTTACTTCATTATTTTTGTCGTTCAAATCCATTTTCTTGTAGTCTAAAAGTGAAAATTCTTGATACTGTTCTGTCAGAAACAGGAGAAATGGAAATTAAACAGGTTGCTTTTCTCGATCAGCCGTTCTATTGGAGTATGGGGTGGTGTAGGGTTGTTATGTAGGGCGCAATCGTCTGGTACCAATAGCTTACTGCGCAACACTGCTCAAGCTTCCTTGAAAAGTGTGCTAGCGTTGTTTTCTTGCGCATCCTGATATTGCGCAATGTTGCTTTTTCATCTTTTATTTACTTATTCCATTATTCGTATTAATAATCATGAATATAAATTCAAATCTATATACTTTCATATGAAATTATCACTTAATCAAAAGAATTGACTCATCATGAACTACATCCCCTTTCCTTCTCGACCACATCTCTAGTCCTCTAAGGATTTGTTTCAATCACTTTTTTCTTGAAGAAAATTATAGTTGATTATCTAAAACTCATAAAATGATTAAGAAAACTGTGCTCTTTGAATAACTTATATTTCTTCATACGCATACAAGAATTTCATAATTATTAGAGAGCTTACATCTTATCTTACATGTAGTTGTCAAGACGTGTTTAGCATATCCTTCCTAAAACTTTTATGAGAATGGTTCTCAAAATATATTTATTAAGAGAGAACATTTGTTTCAATTTAGAGAACTGCTTAGTTTATTTACAGATGATTGTATTAACATTATTATGACTTTACAATTATCTTAAACGTGTATTAGATACATGTAAGTGATGCATCATTCATGAAATAATTGTAATTAATGTTGGAAAAGTACCCAGCACTTCTAATATATTTTGTTTTCCTCAGGGTTTTACAGATTTTTAGCTCTTCTTATAATTTGACTCTAAAAATCAATAAAAGAAAAAGCAATAATTATTCCTCAAATAATGCACAGTATATTTTTACATTGTAGTTAATTAGTAGTTATATCAAAATAAATAGAAAGAAAAATAGAGAAAAAGAGAGAGAGAGAGAGAGAGAAAGAGAGGATACTTATATTCTATAAAAAAAATGATTAATAAGTTGTATCGTACGATGAGGCTTTAATTGACTTTTAAGCATTCATTTTTTTAACAAATGGGAATTATTGCATACACTTTTTAAGACTTTTTTTTTAAGATCGAATTCAAAGAAACTCGAGGAATAGTCACCAACGCGCTACGTGCTCCGATTTAATATATACAGGGTGTTATTACAAAATGATCGCACTTCCTTGAAACAAATTACTCCTGAGGGTAAGCAGAATAGGAAAGTCTTTTACCACTTTTCGATCTAAAGTTTAGTTTTTAAGATATAAAGCTCAAGTGATAAAGTTACCATTAGCTAAACAGATGCGGTGAACTAGTTGAAATTAGATAAATCCGCCTTGTGTATCACTTCAACTGTCTGATTGTTTCTGGCTAATTAGCAATATTTTTATTACTGAAAGTCTTGAAAATTAAACTTCTAGTTGAAAGTGATAAAGGATATTTTGATCTGGTTTACTTTCAGGAAGTTGCCCTTCAAAGGAAATGCGGCAACTTTGCGACACTCTCTACAGTATTACTTAGTAAATCTCTTATTTTGCAAAGATCGAGTTAAATAACAAGATAATCAAATTTTTACTTATTAATATTGTAACCTGTGTATATAGAGATTGAAATTATGACTATTTAAATTAAAGCTTTATCAGATAAATATTATATGTTAAATGAAAACTGTTGCTTAAAATTATTAAGATACATTCGCAAAAATACCTTAAAATTTTTCTCTTTTTATAGATCAAAAATTCTTTAATACTTTATAATTTTACATTTAACATGAAAGTAATTTTGGTCACTTACAATTTCAATTAAGATCTTATAAGAATCACATACAAACACACAGTTATATTTAACTTAATTTCATTTTCTTTTTCTTAATAATAATATAATTTTCATAAATGTGATCACAAATTAATCATACTATCTTTACAGAAATAAAGCTTTGTTTAGATTATCTTGCACATTTCTATAAGCAGGGGTTATACAATTTTATAGCAACATATGTGTGTATATGTATGTGTTTAGATGTGGTATAGATGTTTATTCATCTATATGGCACACAGAGTATAACAATAACACGTTCTATAAATTTAAGGGGTTGCAAAGGAGGTGGTTACAACCAACGCAATTTTTCATTTATCGCTTTTCGATCTGAAGCTTAGCTTTTAAAATATTGAATGGCAGAAGTACTATTGGCTAGGTAGAGATAATCAGCTAATTGAAATGAGATAGTTCCATGCCATCTTACTTTAACTAATGGATTGTCTCTGTCTAACTAATAGTAACTTTAATATTAAATGTCATCTCCTCTACAGCCCCGTAAACTTATGGAGTATATCATTGTTACACCTTGTACATACATTGTCACATCGTTATCATATATAGTAATTACAATAAATTAAAAAAAATATATATATACATACATATATATATATTGATATATGTATATTAAATATTTTATCTGACTTTAGTTTGCAAGTAATTCTAAATATATTATTAAGAGTAATATATATGATGAACGTGATTATACATATTGATTAAATTTTCACGATTTAATGGAAAAAGTAATCTCAACATATTTATGTATAACGTACATTATAGATAAATCCATCAAGATTACACTAAAATCATAGTGAAAACTGATACATCCTTTAAGATTTCATAATTTCTTAAGACACAGGACATTAGTATAAATTATTCTAAATGAATAGCAATGATAAAGAATAATAACTTAATAAATTCTTTAAATTTATCTCACGTTATCTGTCTATAATATTTATGAAACTCTAGAGCGTACATTACATACACATTTGGAGATAGAAATGTTATGTAATATATACATCGTTACAACAGAAACAATGATAAACTGCAAATCTCATAGAAATTAAAATCTTCCAAGTCATAACTTTTTAATATTTCAATATATCATATATTTGATAACAATAATATTATCAATGATAATAGACAATAATAATATTGATAGTCGTTTAAATTTGTTTAATAGTCATATGTACTGTTTAATATGAATAACAGAAGTAATTTAGCTAATAATGAAAATAGAGTAACTATACAGGGTGTAACATTGACATATTCCATAAATTTAAGGAGTTGTAGAGAGAGTGATTCTAAAACGATTTTTTATTAGATAAAGGTGCTATTAGTTACACAAAGACAGATAGATAGTTGAAGTGAGACAGAGTGGCATTATCTCACTTCAACTAATTGACTGTCTCTGTCTAACTAATAGTACCTTTATCGTTGAATATCTTGAAAATTAGCCTTGATCTTGAAGCCTCAGATCAAAAAGTGGTAAAGGAACAATCGTTTTAGAATTACTCTCTTTACAACTCCTTAAATTTATGGAATATGTCAATGTTACACCCTGTATACTATATATACAAATAATATGTTCTAATGGCTAAAGAATTGTTATTCCTCTACAAAACTTTTCTTTAAAACTTTTTAAATTAAAAGTTGACTTTTGGTAATATTAACATTATTTTTTATTAGTAATTCAAAAATATATTAAGTGATGATTTTTCATTAAAAATTACTTTAAATATAAGAGATTTTCTAAATGAAATCTTTATTATTAAGGAGGGTAATTATATGATTGATGGATAATGATGACTATGACGATGAAAATGAGGAAAACATTGAGTTAACAACGGAAGAGTAACAACAGACTTAAACACATTGAAGACGCTATATTTTCACATGTATGGTCACTAATTCCCATACCTTTTTTGAAGGTACGTAATAAATGGAGGAGGATATTTAGACCTATGTAAAAAATTTATTGAGTATGATATTTTATTCAATATTTGTGAATAGATTTAAAGATAAAGGTAATAATGTTCTATATTCGACGTGTAAAAAGACGTGAATTATCATTTTTCATTGCCGGCAATACTTTTTAAAACAAAAGACGCTGATTCACGTGTTCTTCATCGTCTTCAATGTGTTAAAAACTAGCGATTCGGTAATCGGTTATAATAAGAAATGCTTTCTTAAGCTTACACCTAAGATTTTAGTCGATTATTTCCATTTCTGGCATATTTCTTAACTTCTGTAAGCCTTATTATGATGAATCGATCACCTATTCTCGTTGAAATAAATGCATACCACTGATAGATTGGTGACTTGTTCTTTCTTTTTCTGCTTCAACTAGAATTATTGTTGTAGTTGCTGGCTCTGTTGTTGTCATAAAATTTTATTTCTGGTTTTTGTTGTTGTTCTCGGCTTCTTCCAAACTACCATTTTATTGTCGGTCCTGTACCACTTGGTGCCCCAACGTTCGTTCCTACGAAAGGATTTGTACCTGCTTCTACGTTAGTTGTTCTTATCACACCACATATAAATAAGTTATAATACAATTATCTCTCACTTTAGATATGTTGTAATAAAATAAAAACAACACTGATCAAAATAATAGTAATAAAATTGAAATGTATATTTTGCATATATATATAAATGTATATGTATATATATTTATATATATTTATAAGTCATTAAAAAATAGTACATAAATTTTTATTGTAATATCATCCCATTTCACAAATTACATATTCACATAATATTTTGCCAAATCAAAAATGGGATGAATCATTCAAATCAGTAAATAATTATGATACTTTATATGATATTTATGTCCAATAGAAAAAATTAAAACAGCTTACATGATTACTCGTGTAAATCATAAACATTTCTAATGTGATAAATTAGGTGACCTGTAAATTGTAAAGTGATATGATTTTAAACAAATGTAGAGGAAAAATATGAAAATCAGTGAAACATATAAGTACAGAACTAAATTTATAATAAAGAAGAGTAAATTGTAAACAATAGAACTCTTTTTTTCTTGTTTAAGATTTTAACTAAAAGAATATTCCTTTATCATACAATATAGATAAAAGAGAATGAATGCAAAAAAAATAAGTAATTATTTACACATTAGATTATGCGTTTGTTTCAAACCTTTTGTCTTTCATTGCATATGACTATACACTACAGTTTAGGCAATTTATTGTTTTCAGACACGTTGCAATAAGCTGCAAATTTCCGATCGGTTTTTTTTTATCTTTCTTACTTTCTTACTTTTTTCTTACGAGTTTACATTATTTATTAGATTTTTACTAGTGGTAATTATGATAGAAAATGAAACTGGAATGTTACGGCAAATATCATGCCTGAATTAATTCATTACGAAACATTCGTTTCATTCAAATCCTAAGCTATTAGGAACATCTTATTAGATGTTAAAAAGAATAAATTATGTTTGCAGACTCGTACACAAAGTACAAGCTACGAATAATAATAATAAAGCACTAGATATTAAATCTACTGGCACGACAAACAGTTTTTCTGTTTTTCCCCCCTTTTTTGTTTCTAAAAAGAAATAATTACAAACAAAAGTAATGTTCAAGGAAACGCCTAAAATCATTTGGTAATAAATGAATTAAAATGATTAAAATGAAGCGATACTTAAAAAATTAAAAAGGCCTCGAATATTAAATAATTTTACAATTCTATAATTTTCATAAATACATTAACTGAAATATATTAAAGAAAAGAAGACGGTTAAAAACAAAATTAACGTAATGTTAATTTGACGAATAATCAGTATATATTTGGCTTAAAGGTGAAGACTGCATCTCACTCAAAATCTAAGTATTTTCTACGTAAAAAAGAAACTAAATTTAAGAGAGAGAGAGAGAGAGGAACCGTTGATCCTTGCGTGAAGAATTGGAAAATGAAAATACTTAACTTTAGATGAATAAACGGTAACAGAACATTTCGAGTGCAATGTTGTATATTTATATGTTAAAACGTACCGGTGGTATATACCACTCGGTCACCACTACCGAAGAGACCAGTACTCTCGGACGGAAGCGGCTGTTGTTCTTGCGCGTACGATGGAGGTGCCGGCATTGCGAACACTGGCTTGCCAGCAGAAGAATTACTTGCGGGAGTGCCTGACTGAGGTTGTTGAGAGACTACAGGTTCCTCGTCACTTTCATCCTCCTGAACACAGAAGTATTGTGTTATGTTTATTTGCTAGCATTCTAATATTTAGATTTTCATTAACATCGCCCTGATCTCATTTTATTCTTTGCTCTTTTTTTTACTTTTTAAAGTTTAATCTATAGGTAACTACTAATTTTAAATCAATAAAACACTTAACATATTAGACATATCCTTTGAACCGTCGTGAACAATGGTTAAAGTGCAAAAGTGTATAAAAAAAAATAAAAAAAAAAAAATATATATATATATATATATAATATTATAGGCACAAACACACATATATATATATAAACAAACGGTAAACTGAAGAGTGCTCTCTTGAACTAAGCTTTGTTGCTTTAGTTTCTCATTTATGCATTATTAGTGTAGTATTTATTCAAATAAAATCTGAAATTCAAATCAATTCATTAAATAGAGGATTGCGCTGCTGTTTTGGTGCAATATAAACAGCTAATCATATAAAGGCGAACGTAATACTCACAACAAATCGAGAACGCAGGTTTAGCGACCAAAATATTCTATATCATACTGCTTAGCAAAGGGAGAGATCTTACGTTAACGAGTGAATAAGGTAAAAGTGAGAAGCATGAGAAGAAGTATGATATTGATTTCAAATCAAACGATTAAAAAGAAATTCAAAGGATCAATAGTAAAAATAAAGTTAAATAAAATAAGTTCTCAGGCAGATGTGATATTACAAAAAACGGTTTACCTTGTTATGACTTCGGGGTTGATTCGTGACAACTCCATCAGGATTCTGGTCCCGCTACAATACAACACAACATAAACAAAACAGCTAATCTATATATGCCTTTATGTAAAAAATGAGGCAGACTCTCGCATGCTTGGTAATGAAAAATGATCGCGTGCAATTTATGAATGACGCTTACTTTGCATGTGACAAAATACAATGGAGCTACAGCATCTCGGACGCGAAATAAAAATTGTATTAATGTGTACAAAAAATATATACAGGGTGTTTCAGTGAGATACGATCAAACTGTAGATTTGAAAATTGCTTAAAATTCGTGATTTTGTGTACACGTGCTGCTTAAAAATTTTATTTTCATATTTTATTCTATTATTTTTTTTTATTCGTTTAGTGCTAAAAACAATGAACATATCGGCGTTAAATGTACTAATAATTTGATTAGTCATTTAAGTTTTATATTACAAGTTTTACTCTCAGAATATCTATACACTAGCTTTCCTTTACTAAAACTTAAACAGAGATACTAATCGAATCGTGTGTTCCATTATATAATACAGTCTGACTATTTAATATGAGACAGAACGAGGTTAAATGTATCTAATGGACTTAGAAAGGAAGAGACGACATAATCGTGACACACTGACTCAATAATTTGTTAATTTACGATAAAACTGAATTAAAGAAATAATTGAGAAAACAGAGAAAAGAAGAAAAACTTATTAAATGATCAAATGATGTCTACACACTAGCAATGCCAGTTGAGGTTTAATTTAATCGAATCAATTCGACAAAAGCGCCAAAACTTTTCTCCGAAAATTAGCATTTAACATAAAATTGAAACTTTATATTTCACCTGCAAATTGTGATATGCTCCGCTATTTTCTGGCGGCGTAGGTTTACATTTTCCACAGCAGAAGTTGCAACAACAGCAACAGCAACAGCAACAGAAGTAACAACCAGTGATAAGTCCACAGAACAGGAGAAGTGCCTAAAAAATATAGTCGGTAATTTTATAACGAATAATAACGATAAAAGCAACAGCAACATCAAACCTCATTAGTAAAGAGTTTCTCCTTACCTTGCCCCATCCAGATGTCACGACGAAATAAGTATTGACACTATCCTCGCCAAATTGCTCAGCAACGTATAGACCCAAAGATCCATAATTGTCATATATATTGCGTTTCGTTAAATCCGTTAGAATAGCGTGAGCCCTATTGATTTCCTTGAACTATAAAGAAATAAAATGTTATAAACAATAATTGCCACAATTATTATTTCTTATCAACATTCAAGAATGCTTAAAGGCTATTACACCGAGCACATTTACAAACTATATATTTCTTTGATAAAAGTGGTTCTCGCGAGCACGTACAAGTTTAATGCACAATTAGAAAAAAAATATCTGAAATACTTGAAACAAGATTTTGTATGATACAAGAGTTTGCTGTTGTGCAAGTATGAGAGAAGGCGAAAAAACGTGTGAAAGACAGTAGGAATTTGTACTGTATTAATTGAAATATCTCGTAGTAAATTTACCTTCTCAGCTGCTTCTGGATTATTTGGATTTTTATCCGGATGATACTTAAGGGCTAATTTCCTATAAGTTTTCTTGATTTCCTCTGGGGTGGCAGTTTTTGGAATTTCCAAAATTTGATAGAGGGAATCCCCCGTAGTACTTAAAAAAACATTTATTTTTATATATATACATATATCTATAGATATGTGTTCGCGCGCGCATTGTTTTGTAAGTATTCGCGCGATTAAGTTATATTTATTTACTTAGATCTTTTTCATTTTTTGTTTTAATTAAAAGGTCAATTTGAACATTGATAAAAAAAATATAGCTTTTAGGGAAGAGAGTATATATGTGCCAAATGACAGAAATATCATAAAACACATTTCCTGTTCTGATATCACTCAGTAATCTCTATATAAGATCGGAAAATGTGTCATCATTGAGAATTACAAAGAATTTCTTCGAAATGCAACACGTTCGATTATTATTTTTCCTAAAAAATTCTATTAAATTTTACAGACATTTGTACTATTGCACGGGGTGATTTTATTCGCCTTATTTTTTAGAGGACCAATGTATAAAGCACTGGCATTGCTTAAAAAAATTCTCGTAAGAATTTCTCGCCTGTTCATTCTTTTTTTTTTTTACCAATTTCTGTGTTTCACAGGAGATAATTTTATTCCAAAGTATTTGGCGGCTTTGCTACGAGATTTTCTTATATACGGTGGATATGATAAATATTTACTTAAACTTTCTGAGTCATAGACGAGTTCCTTATCCAATGAAGCTACTCTATATTCCATACAGATCCTTGATAATTCCATTTTAAGTATCGTCTAAATCGCACAGCAATTCATTCGGGAATCAATTTGTGGGAGGATCAATGGATATTTATCGAGAATTCAAGTATAATCTACTATTTTGCTTTGTATATATATACATATGTATATAATAGCAAAAATAATAAAAAAAAAACAACAATAGCAGCAATCATAAATAGAATAAATACCTACGGAAAATCTTAATACTTTTCTTTTTCTTTCAATCCTCATTATTTTTCCAGGTTTTATTCTTTTGGCCATCGTTGTTACGAATGCAATGAAAATCGTAAGGAATACATACGATCTACCGTTTTGCGTAAATGACGCATTAACCATTACTCGACTAATGGAAAAGGAGTAGAATTAAAGTAATAAGTATTTTTTTTTTTATAGAATATAGCAAGTACAGTGAAATGCAAGAAGAAAAAGAGAAGTAATGGAGAGTCAATCATCTTCCTCTTTACCCTTCTTTCCCCCCAAAATAGAAAATATTTATTTATTAAAAATTTAAAAATATTTGCGCGATAGACATTAACCTTATTGCAGTATTAACTGCTTTGTAGTTATTAAAGTGGACAAGAATGGAGTAAATTAAAGTAAAGTTAAAAGGAAAAAGCCAAAAGTGAAAAAGAAAAACAAAGTAAAGTGAACTGGAGTAGAATAGAGCAGAGCAGAGTACATTAAAGTAAAGTAAAGTAAGGTAAGGTAAAATAATGTAAAATTAAGTAAAGCTTTTATTATCAAAACGTTTCGATAAACTTTCGACATTTTAGCGAAGAGAATTGTTTGCAAAGCTTACTAAAAAAATGGCCTTGTTTTATAGTCGACGAATGACAGGGAAACGAAGACGAGGGGGTGTAGAGATATTAGTGTTAATATACAACTAGACAAGGTGTTAAAAGAAGAGACTTTTTAATGGTACTTACGACATTTTTCTTTTATCCATGCTGACTTGTTGACTCTACGAAGGGTGTGGGAGGAAAATATGAACCTTCGTACTGTCAAGAAGAAGAACGATTGAGCGTATAACACTATGCGAGCATTTTGTTTGTAAAATCAGAAAAAATATAGGCGCCTACTCGCAAGATCTCGAGCGAAAAGCACGGCACCATTGAAATGATTCGATATTTTAGTACGCAATGTGGACACCAGGACGCTGCAGTAGTTTTTTCGTGCGTTCCTCGATACTTCAGAAAAGAAACATTGCGCGTTTCTAAACGCACAAAATTATTTCTTAAAACAGTATTGCCAATGGCTACTCAAATTTTTCTAGGAATCAGTTATTTCAAAAGAATTAAAGGAATATCATAGTAACTGCGTTTAAAATATAAAACTGAGAATGTGTTATTTAAAAATCAATGATACAATTATACTTTATATACGAAAATATTGAGCTTCATATGAATCAATAGTTTACTAAGGAGAACAATTGAGAGAGATATTATTCAAGATGTTCAAAAGTGTTTTCTCTTGATTTTCCTTATTGAGATCCGACTAGGAGTGATAAGTCGGAAATAGGTGAATAGAATACTTTTAATCAAAGTTCGAAATGAAGTTAATTGAATTTTCGAATATTTAGATTTACCTAGGTAAGTCAAGTTATAAATTTTAAAATATTTGACAGGGTAAAAGGAAAAGTGTTGAAATTTATACAAAAAAGGACAAGACTTCGCACTTTGGAAATCCTTGATCTAGGATAACAAACTCTGATTAGCTGATAGGTTTATTTAAACCACTGCTTGTTTCTTTCTTCTAAATTTTTGCATAGAAAGTAAATTAAAAAGAGAAAATAAGAAAACGTAAAAAAGTAAACTTTCGTTGAAGAGTAGAAGCACAATGCAAGACAAGGAAGCGCGTGAATGCGGTGTATTAAAAAATATTTACAAAGAAATGCGAAGAACACACACGATGTACTATAAATAAGATCTATGACGCCGCTAAAGAGTAAAACGGGGAAATATTTCAGATTATCCATTTTCGCGGAAAGCGATAGGTACAGTCAAGATAGAGAGACATCATCATTCATATTGTGAATATTTGTACAAAATTGTTTTTTTTTTTTTTTAGATTAACTGAGTCTAAGATAAGCTAAGGAAATGGGAGACACACAGTGGGAGGAAATGAAGAACGGAGAATGGAAAGTGGAGAATGAAGGAAGAAGAAAAAAGATGAGAGAGAAGAGAAAAAGGAAAAAGTCAGGTATATTTTTCAAAGACGAATGGCGAAAGACGAAAAAGTTTCTTTCTCTTGATCGTGATGATGCGAGAAGAGTCCAATGACGCGATTTAAACGTGAGAAGAAAACCCAGAGAGCAAGAGAGTCTCTTCTTAGCCTCCCACTCGGTGACCAAGTGTTCTTCTAATCGTATCATCATTCGCGCGCGGATACGCACAAGCCGGTTAACGTGCTGTACGCACTCGATAAATTGCGAAAGGAAAAGTCGATACACAGAGATTCTAATCGTCATAATCATTATTTTTATTATCCATTCTCTTTTCTTTTTCTCCTCATCACCACCTTCTTTTCACACCTTCTCCTTTTACTTTAATTGTAGTTTTATCTTCACACATACTATTCGTACAATTCTTCATTACAACTTAATAAGCTTTTCTCCAGCGTTCATCTTATTCAAGCTATGAGGTGGTATGTGAGACAAATCTTTCTCTTTCTCTCTTCTTTTTCTTTCCATAGTACTTTCTCTCTCTCTCTCTCTCTCTTTCTGTTCCTCGCACGTGTAATCTTTTTTTTTGATTTTTAAGGATAACGATCTAAAATTTACTTATTTGTCCATTTGAGACTGTAAATGTATCCTAAAAGCTTTCTACTGTTACAAGTGATGGTGGTATTGGTGAAGGTGAAGGTGAAGGTGATGGTGGTGGTGGTGGTGGTGGTGATGATGATGATGATGACGATGACGATAGTTTTCACTTGGCAGAAACGACAACAGGTTCTTTTCATTCCTTACAACAGTTTCTTTGGAAGACGATGATGGTGATGATGAGCACATTACGTTCCTCTGGTTTGACCTTTGACCTCAGCGAACCCTCAGTTCTATTTCTACAATTGGACTACTAAAAATAGCGGACAATATTCCCGTCGTTCTCGTTACTCGAGCAATAATCCCTCCGCGGTTAAACGTAGGGTAGACGAGCAAGGGGATTCCCTCTCTCTCTCTCTCTCTCTCTCTCTCTCTCTCTTTCTCTCTCTTTCTCTCCTTTCCTCCTATATTGTACTTCTCGCAGAAATTTTCTTCCCCTTTCCTTCTCTATTAGATTAAATTCTATTACGACTCGATAGATCCCCGAGATCTGACCCTGACAATGTAACATGACTGCGTATAGTGGAATAAAAATAACATTGTTTTTGCAGCTTTACACGTGCAGATCCACAGCCACAGCTACAGCCACAGTCACTGCCATAGCCACAGCCACAGCCACAGCCGCAGCCGTAGCCGTAGCCGTAGCCGTAACCGTAGCCGTAGCCGTAGCCGCAGTCACAGCCGTGTGAAGTGGCTTCAATTTTTATAAAAGTTACTCTCTCAACATGAAAAGAATATTAATGCCTTGTGACACCTGCCGCTTTTATTTAGGAGTAAGACCATCTCGTCGCTATAAATAATTCTTTTTTACCTTGACAACGCGCGCGCGAATGACTTTATACTTTCCTCTTACTTTAAGGCTAAACTCGAAACTTTACACTCGGTTTACTTTCGGTCGATACGCGCGACTTTTCTACTTTCCACGAGAGAATTATATAATCTCGTCTCGTCTCGTCGCGTCGCGTCTTGTCAACTCGGTTACAAAAATATATTAAAAATTACAGGTGGACTGGGCAAACTCTCACAGTAATCAAAAAAGGATGAGAGAGAAAGAGAGAGAGAGAGAGAGAGAGAGAGGGAGAGAGAGAAATTGGCAGAGAATATTGTTTTTACGCAGTATCAGCTAAATACTGAATGGGCTGGAGTGCTCACAAGTATTTCGTATACTTGAACGACTAGCAGATATGAATAAAAGTGTTTAGAAAAGTGGCTTGGCGCAGAGAAAGATGTTCCTTGGTGTATCATACACTCAGCGCGGGGTCGTTTAAAAATAGATGTTTAAACTTAAATTATGCCCACTAGCGAAGAGAACCTTCGTGTATGCGTGTGCGTGTGCGCCTATTTAATAATCGTATATGTATTTTATAGGATTTTATTTTGGTTGCGCGCAATTATTTCGCGTAAATGAAGAAACATGTAAAAGAAAGAGGGAAGAAAGAAGGAGATGTGAAAGAAAAGAGAAAAGAGATTGAAATGAGCATTCATAAGGGTAAAAAAGAAAAAGAGGAGAAAAGAGAAGCGGAAAGCTTTAAGCACCCTTTAAAAATAGGAAGGGCAAGAAGTAGGGATTTTTTTAAAGAGAATGAAAGGGCGCGGAATGATTGGCAAGCCTGGCAACCTCGAAATAACCAATCGAAAGATTGGACCAATCTGACCAATCGGTGGAAAGGAAAAGGGTGAGAAGGGGTTTTCATCGATTACCGACTATCGTGCTACCTGGCGAGGATTGGACGTATGAAAGAGAATATCGTTAGAAGAACTGATGGAAGATCGAAAAATGGCCGATTCGTCGGCATTTATCGGGATCTTGTGCTCGCAGTGCGTTAAAGTTGCATCCACTGGTTGTTGAACCACTCTCGGATTCTACGAGGTGGTGGTCCGCCCGCGTTAAAGTCTTGGGGGAAGAAATGCCGGAATTTCCAAAAGAAGGAAGACGATCATAAAGAAAGTTATTTGTGACACCCGGGAGAGCATTGTCGCCGTCGTCTTCGTCGTTGTGTAGTTGTCGTAGTTATCGTCTTCGTCTTCGACGTTATTGTCACGACGCTGTCGTTGTCGTCGTTGTCGCCGTTGACATTGTCGTTGTCGTTGACGTTGTCGTGAGAGTTTGCACCGCCGTCACCGCCTAGCAGACGACATTCTTAGTTAAAATAAAATGTCGTCCTTGTCTTGGTTTTTATCGTTACCGTCACCGTCACCTTCGCCCTCACCGTCATCGTCATCGTTAACGTCGTCGTCGCGGTCGCCGTGGTCGTCGCCGTCGTGTCCAAGAGGCATAACACGCGCGTGATCCAAAATTATCAAACGAATTATTTTTCTCTTCTTTCTTCCGTCTTTCTCTCTCCTTCTCTCTTTTGACATTATCGCGCAAAGCCCTAAAGTTTTTCGCGGCACAATCGCCCGTCTAATATTACAGGCAAGTCTTGTAAAAAAAACTTCTTTCTTATAAATTTTTAATTATGTTTTAGCTTTTAAATTCGATCCTTCTTACTTCTTTTTACTGGGGAACGAGTTGAATTAAAAAGAAAACAAGAATATTGGGAAAAAAGCAGGAAAAAAATCAAGAAAAAACATGTAAAGATCAACGGAGACAATAATCTGTTTATCACAAGCAAAACTTATGACGGTCCCGAGGTTCCGTCATTGCAACATTGAGGAACTATTGAAAATTATCGAATAATACATTCCTTTTCATTCTAAAGTGTGATTTTTGAAAGGTCCGTTAATTTGCTCTGAAATTAAATCCATGGAGGAAAAGCCCATGTGTTTGTCTCTGTGCGCTTTACCGTTTTCAAGTTTGACACTTCCTGAAAATCTACTCTTTATTTTGTTCCGATTGAGAAAAACGATGATGCCCCTACGGATATTGTTGTAGCAATGACGGAACTGAAATCAAAAATTAGGGCCAATAGGGAAATACGCTAAAAAAAACTCCCCTTTTGACTTGACTGCACCAACCACTACTACTATTATTACTACACTACAATTCTATTACTACACTAGCATTACTACTACTACTACTACTACTACACCACCACCACCACCACCCTTACTCACGCAATCATGGCTGCCTGGCACGGGGACCGCGTATTGACCATTTCTATTGCATCAATTGTTTTAAAACTCACCTGTCAACATCAAGGGCGTGTCGCACTTTTTGAAATTGAAGAATATCAAAACAGTCTTTGGTCCAATACTAATTGTCTCCCAAATATTCTATATGCTTAATGTAGCACTAATTAAATTAATACCTGTTATGTACTTGCATTTTGCACATTATGTATCCTCTTGAATATTCCAAAGAGTTGCTGTCAGAGTTTGCTTACACTTTATAGGCATTCCAATCATCCTGGAAATCTAGTATTGAGGAATGTAGGCGACGACAGTACGGATCAAAACAATAATATAACCATGACAAGTGAAGACCTGTTACAACAGGGCCATGTGATTAAGGAGCGGTGGAAAGTAGTGAGTACAATTGTGTCTGATAACAATTGTACGCTATCTTGAACTTTTACATTCTTTTCTATTTCTATTTCTATAGGTTAAAAAAATAGGTGGAGGTGGATTTGGTGAAATTTACGAAGGTATAGATTTAATGACAAAAGAGCAAGTAGCTTTAAAGGTAGAATCTGCTCGACAACCAAAGCAAGTCTTAAAAATGGAAGTGGCTGTGCTCAAAAAACTGCAGGGTAACAACATTATCTTTGCCAAATTGTAACAGGCATCTTGTACTTATTACATTAATTTTTCTTTTATGTCGATGTGTAGGTAAAGAACACATATGCAGATTTATAGGCTGTGGTCGTAACGAACGCTTTAATTATGTAGTGATGCAATTGCAAGGAAAAAATTTGGCAGAATTGCGTAGAGCGCAACCTAGAGGTGCTTTCTCATTATCTACTGCATTACGCCTTGTTCTTCAAATTTTAAAAGCTATACAAAGTATACATCAAGCTGGATTTCTTCACAGAGACATAAAGCCAGTGAGCTATTCTTGACAATCAAATATTAATGTAGTTTTGTTGTATAATACTATATTTAACAATTACTTTTCAGTCAAACTTTTCAATCGGGCGTCATCCTTCCAACTGTAGATTGGTATACATGCTTGATTTCGGTCTTGCCCGGCAATTTACGACAGTTACAGGTGAAGTTCGAGCACCGCGTAGTATGGCAGGGTTTCGAGGAACCGTTCGATACGCTTCTTTAAATGCTCACAAAAATAAAGAAATGGGTAGGCACGACGATCTCTGGTCACTCTTTTACATGTTAGCTGAATTTGTTCATGGTCAATTACCATGGAGAAAGATCAAAGACAAAGATCAAGTAGGTTTTGTTAAAAGGAACAAGTATTCAACATGTTTATCTAATGTACTCGACATTAAAGTTACATTTTCTATACAGGTAGGACGTATGAAAGAAAGCTATGATCATTTATTACTCCTCAAACATTTACCATCTGATTTTCGCGTCTTCTTGGAACACATCCAGGTATAGATCTACTATACTAGAAAAATGTTTCCTACACTTATGCATTTGGTAAAATTAAATTGGCACTTGTGTAATATTGGCTCTAATTCTATTTCTACTTATACCAACATGTTATATAAGTTAATGATTCAGAGAAAGTTTCATCTGGAATTTTATTCTATACCACTATATAATTATTATATACGAATTTACAAGATTTTCCTTCTATTCAATGCAATTGTAACACATTGATAGAGTTTGGAGTATGAAGATGAACCTGATTATGCAATGCTTGCCGGTGTATTGGAGCGATGTATGAAACGACGAGGTATAAAACCGAATGATCCTTATGACTGGGAGAAATATATTAATGAAGAACTGTCCACGAAATCTTTACCCGCGGTTACTTTTGCTACTGCTTTAACAGTGCATGGTACTCCTACAAATCAACCTCCAACTAGAACGAATCTTGATACAAATAATCAAGAAAATGTTGAACCGGACAACAGGAAAGAATTATACGTAAGGATTCATTTTCACTCTCGCTCAGGAGCAATAAGAGCTTACATCTTTTCATTTTGACTTACCTATTGATAGGCACAAATGGATTTTGAAAGTATATGTAGAAGAAACAGACAACGTGGAATAGAAGGAGCTTCCGTAACATTTACGCCCGCTATTAGTAATCATGGTCGAGATAAAAATTGTAATGCCACAATTCCTACAACGGACCATACGCATCAACAAGTTGGACACCAAGTTGCAACAGCTCCTCCTGTTGTTCAAGGTACTTTTCTCTCATATCTTTCATCTTTCATAGTGGAGTAAATTAAATGAGTCGAATTTTTATGCAGGATCACCAAAGAAAAGACGAGCCGTATCTATGGCAGTTGAACCACAAAATATTCCTCAAACAACAGAAAAACAAACTGATAATGAAGGGGATGCTTTGATGGCTTCGGCGCGTTCAGCACCTGAAGTTCCACGTTCAAAAACAGTGACAAATTCTATTACACCGCTGAGAAAATCTGCTAGTGGTGCTACGTTTGCTAGATTGCGTGTCGCTACTGCGCCTGAGGAAACAACTGGAGAACCTCCGAGCCCACGCGTGCAAACAGAAGTTGACGCCTCTTACTGTTCTTACGATACCTTTACGAAATACGTCGTAAATGCAAGTCCGGTAATTATAATTGATTTGATTTCTTATGAAATTTTTGCTGCGTAATGTCAAATTCTTTATAACAATGTCTCCGTATTATTTGAAAGGTAACCGAACAGAAAGAACCTCTCAGACGGGAGCCACGCAGAAGAGCAGAGACTAGACAAGTGAAGAGTGGACGAGCTGCGATACGAGATTGTTCTATCACACAATTTGCACAAATAGACGATGATAATGTATCAGCCTTACAACAAGTAACAAAAGGTGGTGGAGGATTAACTTTGGCTTCTCAATGGAAATCACAATTTGATGACTCGGAAGAAACTGACAATGAATGGAAGGGTGAAAATCTGCAAAGTCCTGAACACAAAGGAGTGAATCCACCATCGATAGTTCCTCAGGTAAAGGCTGGCTGTTTATTTTTGAAAAATACTCCATACAAATACATAATTCAGTATTATTTCATGAAGATAACTGTACTGACTTTTGACGAAAGATTACTAGGTTGCCGAAGAATAAAATTTCAACATTTTAGCAATTTTTAGTATCATACTAATATTTCGGTTGAATCAGTTAGCTTTAAAAGAGATGTCTATTTGGTATTCTAGCTATGTCTGACATCCATGAACGCCCTCGCTTGACTACTATCAACTGTGTGCCCCACTTCAAAATTATACTTCTGATTTTCATCCTGATAAAATCAACAGCTTTGGCTTCTCTCGCGTTAAAATGTTTAATGAAAATAAATTGGTTATAAATTGTATTTACAATAGTGTTTTAAACGACAATTTAAATTATGCATATGAATCATGTAGTTAAATTTTCATTCCATTTATATCTGCAGTAAGAATGTAAGTGTTTTAAATTGTTCATATAATTATTAAAGAAATTCGACGTTTTCGTATTATTAGAATTCCAAAATAGTCGTAATTCTACTAATCTGCTAATTTTATAGCCTATATAAAACAAGTAGTCAAAAATATTTAGTTCTATTTGTTCAATACACATTTAAACGAAACTTAACTCGGTATACATAAATTATTTACATCCGTGTTAACTTGTAAGACATATACTATGAATATGCAGAACTTTAACATTATGTTTGGAGAAAGTATCACGATTACTATATACTTTTATGTTAGATTTTACCTCAAAATTTAAATTCAAATTCAACAGAATTCTTGTTACAATTTTACTGTAGTTAACAACTGGCATTGAAGCCATTGCTGCTACTACTGCTGCTGCTGTTGCTGCTGCTGCTGCTGCTGCTGCTGTTACTACTACTGCTACTACTACTACAACTACTATTACCACTGCTGCTACTACTGTTATTACTACTGCGTGTCCAATTGTGATTACTTCTCAAGAAGGAAAAACAACGACCGTTCATACTGAAGCTGGATTAACTATTATTGCACCAACGCAACAACATCTTGTTACCGCTACTGTATTATCAAGAATCAGTGAAGATTCTCCTCGTCCATCGATACCTCACAGATGTTTAAATATCGCGGGAATAGAAAAATACCCGGAATTACAGAAAGCTTTGCCACGAGCTTGGAGTTCTCCCGCATTGGCACCTCACGTTCGAGATTACCTAGAGGCTCCTCTGGTATGTTTTGTTTAAATTGTCTTTAATGAAAATCAATGATAATCCGGATTCATTGGGTGCCTTTGCTGCAGGTACAGCAAGCAGCCTTTGATGATTTATTGTACGAAGTCGACGTCATGAGAAACATAGCTACGCGTCACGATGAACCACGAGAAAGTCCCTCATCGAGAAGAGCAAGCTTGCCAGCAGTAGCTTTTTCGTCGTTTGGCATGGCACCAAATACACCCGGGGCTGACGAGGAAGAAGAAGCGGTAGCAGGACGATTAGAAATTAGAGTTGTGGATGCTACCGGTGGTGCAACGATTGTTCAAACCAGCGCGGATAGAGAACCATTGCAACGTAAGTTCAATTTGCTACTTTTCTCTTCGGTTTTCATACATAATTCTCCCGTTTGAATTCAATAATAATTTTAATGCAGGGAAATTAACAAATGGTACAGCGGGTAGTCCAGTGAGTCTGAACCCAGGCCCCGAAGAGTCTGTGTACTTCGATGCAACTGAAAATCGTGTACTTGGTAATATAATGAACAAAGGGATTTCTGGTACTGCCACAGCTTCTACTACTACCGTAACCAGCACTGCTCCACTTCGCGAATTCAAGGACAATAAAGATAAAGAGACAGCCTGTAAAACTTATAGTGTCCATAGTAAAATACCAATTCCAGTCAAAAGCCCACGATGTTCGTTATCCGAGTCTACTCCCGAAACAACTACTCCAAATACGAAAACTGGTACAGGAAGCGATGCCGATAAATCGAGCGGAGGTGGAATGTTGGCAAAGGAAAAAGAAACCGGTTAGTAAAATGAATCTCTATGGTTATTAATTAATATTTAATTATTTAATAGTAATTATTAGAAATCTTATAACGTAAAGCTTTAGCTTAAGGTAGAAGAGAAAGCAACAAAGATATATTACATTCATTATTCAGTTGTATCATTAATCTCGCGTCATTTAATGAAAGTGGCTCGAGTACATGCATCACGCGTATCTCAATTTATATTCTCCCTGCTTGATAAAGTTTTATTAGCACAATTTCCTTGGTTTAAAATTGTAAATAATAAAATGATAAAGGGATCGCTTCAGCAACTAACACTGATTTTAGCACTTAAAGGTAAATCCTTGACGCATACAGACGGTCCAGCTCTTCGACGTTGCGCAACTTTGCCAGATGCACGTGCAGCAATTTCACCACTCACATCGGCTAGTTCCGCGGAAGATGAAAATCTGATCGGCTGCACGCCCGCATTGCGTCGCAGAAGGCAAAGCGAAAAATATGTTACGGACGCCAGCCAATTAAATCTACGATTCCAAAGACATCAGCATAGAACGATACCGAGTTCCGAAGTATACTGTAGATTATTCCCCAGAGGATTTCCCTCTCATCTCTTAGGAGAGGCCGCTAAGAGAACCGAAGAGAGCAGTGACAATGATTCTGATAGTAGTGGCCCTCCGAATACTCAACCTCCCCCGCCACCTACATCAATACCACCTCATGTAGCAGAGAATAATGCTAGGTATGCCTGATAGAATAAAACGCGTATTAACATGCTGAAAGTCCACGCGCAATTTTGAGATCTACTTCTCTATATATGACTCTTATACAATTTTTATTAATTAGAATTATGCTATATTTTCTGCTGCACGATTAAATTCGTATCATATCATTTAAAAAGCACTTTTATCATGTAATATTCACTAGTTTCTCGTATCTTGTAAAATTCTATAAATCTTCGTTAAATGATTTATAAATTTATTGTAATTTTGTCTTATTATAATGTTTTTTGTTTTGTTTTGTTTTTTTATTTTTTTATAATAGAAATTATGATTGGGTTACTAAATATGTTATTTGTATGTTAACTTTAGGTGTCGAAGATTTCGACCGATACCAGATGCAACGGTAGTCAGCAGAGATTCGTGAGGTTTAGCGTCTGGAAATTCACACAAGCTCGTTTTTCATATTACAATCAATAAAGTCTTGCCACAGCCAATTAGGAATGTGATACCTTCTTGGATGAAGTGAATGCGCAACTTTCCTTGTGAGAGAAGGCGATTATCAAATCTTTAAAGACTTAAGCTAAGAGAATGGATGTTTCTCTTTGTATCGCAAAAGCAATTAAGCGCTCTATTTATTTGGTATGTGAATGTTAGAATTTTTTTAAAACATTATATAATATAATACAGTCATATTCGATATTAGACTTTTAAAAGTTTCCTATGTATTAAGTGCAATGTTTTGTATAAGTGCATTTTCTCTATTTCCCTCTTAGTCTCTCCACATTTCTTCTCTCTCTCTCTCTCTCTCTCTCTCTCTAAAATGAAACCTTGTCGAATATGATCGTATTATGTGATTTTTTTCAGTGTACAAACAATATGTGTAAAGTATAGGATGATGTAGCTCGGATAGTGGTGCTTTTAGTCTGACTATTTTTTAGCATGTTTTCATATTATAATATCCGAGAATATGAAGATAATGACGCCAGTATTAGTTTCATTATAATTTAAATTTAAAAAGTGTATATTTTTGTTATCACTTTTTGAAAGCTTGAGAGCTTTAAATCTTATTATCATGAGTCACATGCGAATCAAAATTTTACTTTTTCCGTAACGCTAATGATAAAAATCTTACATTATTTATAGAATGTCTTTAATATATTAAGTAGAAATGAAAAAGGAGTTAGAGCACTGATAAACAGTTTACTGGTTTAATTAAAATGAATTTGTGTGTGTGTGTACATAAAATTGTATATAAACTATGGAAGGATAGAAAAAAGTAATATAATTTACTGTTTGTGCACTGAAAATAATGTCACGATAAAGTAAAGCAAAACAAAGCAGAGCAAAAGGGTACTTGGATGCCGTATAAACGAGCAAGCTCATTTCGATAACTCGATTCTAGAAGCTTTGATATGTAAATGCTTCATCATTATATTAATGATTTGAGAGAATCATCAGTAACGTAAAAATGCTTATTAAAAGAATATGATATTTAAAGCTCGAGTTGTCGTAAAAGGTGAAAATTATCCAATAGCAAGTGTTTTGGGAATAAATATTAGGTCTCTCGAGCAATTATTCTAGTCTTTGAATGCCCACAAGAATCAACAGAATGCAACACTTTTTAAGTAGTCATGTTTTAATTTAGATCAAATAAAATATATGAAAAGTTTACTAGCCAGACAAGATACCGAATGGTACTGTACAAGGCAATAAAGAACTTTTTGAAGTATTAGCAAAATTTAAAATGAAATATTATGAACATTATGAACATATATTCGATTTGTCTTTTCAGTTAATGGCTCATCTTTCTCTTTCTTCTTTTTTTTCTTTTTTGTTTCTTTCTTCTTCCTTCCTTTAATCTGTTAAATCTCAATAATTATTTTTCTACTCTATATTTAAAAGATATGTAGGTTTTTCTTATTGGAAACTAATGTTTCATTTTTAACCAAGTGCAAATATTAATTGAAAAGTTGAGTGAATTCTAGTGAATCATAAAAACTAGTCACATAAAAGTTCATACAAACTATATAATATAATATTCTAATGATCGAATAATGTAAAAGTCATGCGTTATCTTGTGTAAAGAAGGCAAGATTTATTTTGTGCAATGTAAGAAGTAAAGTGAGTTTAGTGATAATATAAATTAGTATAACAAGAAAATAAGTGAAACGAGTTTTAAATTTCGAACACACTCGTGATACATTGGCAAAAAGTAGGAAGTTGTTTCTTTTTCTTTTTCAAATTTCTAACTCTTGTGTTATTTTGTTATTTATTGTCGAGATCATTATACGCGGGCTGTTTAAGGCTATGAAAACATTTAAATAAATTAATATATTTTTTATCTTCATTTAATATTTCTATTTCGGTTAAAAAACGTATTTTATTCTATATAGTTTTATTTCATAGCTTTTAATTTGCAATGAACTTCACATGGGTTTGCAAAAGAGAAATATATAAAATTATGAGTAAATATTATTTAATGGTACTATTAAGTTATTAAAAATGATCTGCCAAGGTTTTGCTATACAAGTGTTACAAAGAGAATGGAATAGAAGTTGCAGATTTGTAACTTTACAAGCGTATAGGGTGTACAAAGTGCATTCTTTGTGTACATTACTAGTAAAATTACTAGTCATATATAAAATTTCTATTTCGATATAGAGGAAAAGGATATAAAAATGTAATATGTAACTCTTTTAAATACATGCATATTGTAACTTAAGTATAAAAATTTAGATGGATATTGAATATATTAATTAATTTAAAAACTTTACAAATTGATATGATGATGAATGGTGTAATGGAAATGTGTTTTGTTTTAGAAACGCTGTAAATATTATGAATCATATATGTATATACAGTATAAGGCGTTTACGTGAAAATACAGCGTTATACGTAATTTTTTTTTAACTTTACTTGAATTATGCGGATTGAAATAGGTTTATACTTCCTCTGGGAATTTTAATTAAACACTCGCTGTATTTACACGCAAAACCATGCAGAAAGCCTGTACGTGTATGTCTCACTCATATGTATATATAGGAGTACAAAAGATTGTATTTATAATAATAACAATATATATATAACAGATAATTATAGATAAATTTGAAAGTTCATAGATATGAAACTATATACATATAACACGCTTCTCTGCACTATAGACTTTAAAACATTAAGAAAACTATGAATGAGAGATCCTTAAAAGATTTACTGGTTTACAAAGATAAAGCAATTAGAAGTGATCTGTTTTAAAACTATTCTTATTCGAAATAAGTCACTAACTTTGATACGAAAATCATTAGAAAGTTTACATTGACTTTAATAATGCACGTATTTCACAAAGGTTGTAGAAAGAACAAATGAAATCATACAAGCGATTATTTTGTGTATGTGAACATCACAAAATTGTAAATTATTGTGCATTTTATTCTAAAACTTTTAGAACATCTTTGAATAAATGATAAAATGCATAGTAATTTTTAAGCTTATTTTCTACAATTTTGCAATAGTAGCTTTATGGGTCCATGTTCCATAAAAAGAAAAAAACTGTCGACATTAAAATGTTACCAAATATTCTAATAGCACATTAATTAGTCTCAGAAACTTGAATGATATTTTATGATCTGTCACACTACACGCCGTACTTATAATCAACGTACAGTATTTATAGATAGGTTTCTTCTTCTTTGTTTTAATTTTTCGTTTCATCTTTTAGTTTGTCTTAAGTAGTGTGTATAACGCAGAAAATGATAGATAGCAGTAATTAGTGATGTAATCAATAATCTAAGCTAAAAATTCCAATTATTTGGAATCTTTTAGAAGTATCAAAAAAAAAGATTTTTGCTATATACAAACATATATCCATACATGTAACACGCGCGAACGCGCTCTCTTACACACACGAATACACATTTATCTCTTGATTGTTTAATTACACTAGAGGTAAATTATGTTGCATCTTTGATTACTGATTATCTCTATTGCGTGCTATTTTAGTTGTAAGCTTAACAAGAGAATTGGAAAGACCGAAAGAAAGCACTGTTATACGACATATTGAAATTAATGAAATAATACATGAAAACTACTTAAATGAATCGAGCTCGTTAGCTAACTTGATTTCTTGTTCGCTGGCGAACTTCTGGATGTACCTCTTGTATTTCGAAGGAATGTAGTGTTTTTTACCTCAAATAAGCTCTCTGCATAGCATAATTTATGTGAATGCAAATATAAGCATAATAAAAATTATGAAAATTAGTGATATTCAATATTAACGTTTGAGCTTAAGTAGAAGTAAATGTATTATAATTATAAACGCGTACTATATATTTTCCAAAAGTAAGATTAGAAAAAAAGGAACAGTCATTTACCAAATAACTATTATATACATATACACATATATTTTAATGTATTGTGTTATTCTTTAATGTGCCTAATGATATTATCATAGCTGAAGCTTTAATAAAAAAATTTCATTTAGCTCTAAATATTGAGCGTAAAAAACACTCCATTAAATATAAAGTGTCTTTCTTCCAAACGTTAACTAATGTAACAAATATTAATGCAACGACTCGTATTTAATTGTGATGAAAAGAAAGCGAGTAAACTTGATATTAACCAAAAAAAAAGGAAACAAAAAAAAACAAATAAAAACATTGGTTTGCAATAATCTACAGTGCTTAGAACATACTCGCAAAATACTATATAAGTTGCTTAGCAATAAAATTAACGATTTACATGAAAATGGGTGTGGGGTTGGATATGGAGTGGAAGAGGGCTTCTTACACTTAGCTCTATACAAGTTTCAGTGACCGTGTAAAGCGACAGAATTACTATATTATAAAAGAAGTATGCAAATCTAATATGTACAGACATTTGTGCAATAACGTGCCATTTTATTTTCTTCTATTGTCTCAGAATAGATGTTTTCCAATAAAAATGCCTGATTCATTTTACCTGAACTCAAACTCTTATTAGTTTACTGATATATAATTTTCAACTTGTGCAACTTTCAGTTAATGCAATTGGCTTTTATTAAATTTGATTCTTTTTAAATAAAAGAAGAAACAACAAAATGTTACTTAACTCTATAAATTGTCAAGTATCGGGATAATGAACTTTATAGAAGTAGAATGAGTCTACTTGCATTACAAATCCATTTGCTTCGAATAGTGTAAAATGTATTCAGGACAGATTTATTGGTATTTTTACGTGTGATTTTTCACTAATGAAATCATGTGAAACATTGACAAAGATTTCTAAAGTTTTACTGAAGTTTTGTCTTTGTTAAGCTGCGACCGTATGTTAATTAGGGTATATGCAGGTAGTTTGAACAGTCGGGAAAAGATAAGCAGAGAATCCCCAGCTAACTAATTAAACCGTAAGCTAGTAAGCTGCTAATTAAGTCGTTAAATTAGCTCATTAACAAGAATTCAATTGAAAATTTTACTAAATTATCGACTAATCAAGGAAAAGGGCTAATTATTTACTAACAAGCTAATGTGCAAAAATGTCTCACGATGATATAATAAAAGAAATGTAATTTAACTTCATGGACACGCGTGTTATTTTACACCGTGAAAGTTTAGGTGATTTTTACCGATTAAAAAAACAGTATTCCGCGTGAAAGGTATTAAGGAACAGGATACAAAATTTTTATCTTACTCACTCGTAGACACATTTTCATTTAATCAAAAAAAAGAGTCTTCAGCTCTTTGGAGATATATCGTAAAACTGTTAATTCGTGTAAGGGTATATTCGTCTGTGTATGAAGTTAACTAATGTTTTAAATGCTCCCTGTAAACTTCCTGTCTCTCTCCTCTACTTTAAAGATTAGTTGTATAATAAGTATATTCTCATTAATTCAGTTATATTTATGTAAGTTATAAGTTTTAATTGAAACATTTGAAAAGTTTCCTACTTACGATAGAGAAATTATTTCAGATGAAAATTAAGAAAATTACAGGTAAAACTAGCAAGTTTCATGATTTCCTCCAATGGGAGAGAGACATTGAATTCTTAAAACGTTTTGATGTACAGGATTAATAAAACTCGAAAGCTTGAAGCACTTTGATAGCTGAAATTAATTGATTTATCAGTAAATTACTCAAATTATTTTCACTTGTTGAGTATTATTATTGTTAATTATTATTGTTGTTGTTTTTATTGTTGTTGCTGTTGTTGTTGTTGTTAATGAGATATTGATGTTGTTGTTATTACTACTACTAACTTTACATATTTATTTATTCGAATATTTATAAAATATTCAAACAATTTGTGTAATTCGTATAATTACCAAAGTGCTGTTTAGCCGCCACCATCATTATACTGGTAGCCTTTAATATAAAGCAAATCGAGTTTCATTATTCTGAGAGACATGAACATGAAATCAAGCGAATAATAGAAGAAGCATGCAAGCAAATAAACGAATGAACGACTTATCATTTCAATGAAGCATCTGCTTACGGTTGAGTCGGGTTGCAGATCCTATTATGTAATTGCACCTTACGCGTGTACTCTCTCGAAGTATAAAAATCGGTTAAGGAAGACTCGAACCGGAAGGAGGCGGTACTTCAAATGTGAATACCTGTGAAATGAAAGCACCACCGTGAATGCAACTCTCCTTCCAATGGATATCCGACTATTTTGACGCTCCCCCAAAAGCCTAGCTACTTCGTCCCTCTATGCTTCTGTCTTTTCCATTTAACAATATTAATAATAATTTTAGTGTTTAACAAGATTGTTTCTCGACTGTTCAAACGAATAGAGAATCAGAGAATTGTTGCGTGAAATTAATTATTTAGATCAAAGGCGTCGAGTATGAACAAAGTAAAGAAATGTTGCATTCCGTTGAACTAAAGCCGCCCAAACCACCTCATCTCTCTTTAAGTTTTTCTGTAAATAATACACAAATCTTATTGTAACGTAAAGAAAACAAAAAAAAAAGACAAAAAAAGCCACTAAATATCATTGAGACTCAATTATATACGACGATTAATATATCCTTTCTCTGTCATATTACGTATATAGAGCATAAATATAAAATTATAATGCCATAATCTTAAGAATAATTATTCTCTTATCAAATTCTCACTTAGCATGTCTTAAATTGAAACACAAAAGACAATGAGAAAACACTTGCCCCTTACGAATTAAAAGATTTCTTATAAATGATCAAAGGTATTCTTTAAAGAGCTTTATTGTATTTCTTTGTATTTATAAAGGAAAGAAACGCAATTGTAATTTCGTTATCCAAATGTAATGTGAAGTGCATTTTTCATACATTTGCAGTGCTTTTAAAACGGTCAGATCAATAAAATCTAAATTAAATAATAAAATACTCCTTTTAAAAAGGATGATTCAAAAACATAATCATACATTTAAGTGTGATTATTACCTAAGATAGAATCATAAGGTATAACGAAAAATTATATAAAGAATCTTGTACTTTCCCGCATTAATAAAAAAAAAAAAACAAAAAAAAAACAAAAAAATTAACCAACAACAAGAAATCATAATTTTTATTGTGACTTTTATGTGAAAAATGTGAGCTTCATTGTTTAGTAATAGAAATCAAGACAAAGTGTAATGAGTAAAACGAGATAAAGGAGTTCTTAAAATTGAACCTTTTTTTCATCTCTTACTTGAATTAAATAAAACCTCTTTGCTATAATTCAAATTAATTTAAACAAGTATGAATTTTTTTATTTTTTTTAATTTTACAGATAAGAAAAATACAGTAGTTACAAAATCAGTTCTAATCAAAGGAAGAACGGAAGACTAATTGGGCTTCTTTGCACTAAAAATACTTTTTTTGTTGAATGAGGTATAATATATCTTTCTCTTATTGCCTTAATATACACACATTTTACGTTTACATAATCATCTCTGAGTACTTTCACCTGATTATTATGTAGATTTTTTTTATTCCTTTTTTTTTTAATATATTTATATTTAATTTCTAATATTCACCTTTAATTTCAGTGCCATTCTCATTATCAATCATTATCAGGAAACATGGAAAAATAGAATTTAGAGTATAATCAGTTTATGTTGTTATAAATAATTATGTAAATGAATCATCGTTAACAATTTAAATTTATTCATTGTTCAAATACCTTTTATTTAACAATATTAAAAATTAAAAACTGTACGGTATGTATAATTGATTAATTGTGATAATTGCTTGAAAAGAAGATAAATTTATAATCAGTATTAACTGTTGACATTTTATATTAAATATTTTTTAGATTAATAGAAATTGTAAAATACTATATGTGGATTAGACAAATTACATTATATTCCACTATAAGAAAATTCCCATTTACTTTTTACTTAATGATGGCGGGAAGGCGTGATTCCGTGATTCTTTCGGAATGCAAACAGGCTACCGTACGGAAAAGTACATACACGTAAAATTCATTAGAATATTTAATAAGTATAGGATTCATGTAAAACATTTTTATCGTTCTTAATTAATTTGTTCAATTTCAGTTCATTTTATTTCAATGAAATTTACATGATGCTTTTATATGCCGTTCGATGCTTTTAAATAAATGAATTTCTTAAGTACTCTATAATGAGATATGAAAGACTCGTGAATTCATGCAAATCTGACTCAGTTCTAATTTCTCTCATGAATTAATTACTGGTAAATACTATTTATATATTATTTATTTGTTTGTGTGTTCGGTTGTATATTCTTCTCTTTATTTTCTATAAATCCAAGTTAATTATGTAGTAGTGCATAGAAGTCGAAGCATTATGTCCTAAATAGGAAGCTGGAGGTACGAGTATAGGAGATTATTGGGAGTACGAGAACCGTAAGGCAAGGGAGCTCGAATGAAAGTGTACTGGTTTTTTCTACTGACAGCAACAAGCTGGCTCGTGCTGTGCGCTCCACTGACGCTATTAACCTATTACGTGTGTATGCAACTTCCTTAAATGGACGGATCTTACATCGTGAATGTAGGAGTACCGTGAATTTTGTACGAGAATTCCTCAGAATCTTGCTTTCTTACCAAAAATTCAGCAGGCCTGAATACAGGTGATTTTAAAATATAAGAGTTTCGTTAAAAAAATGTAAAGAGATATAGAAAAGAGAAGAAAAAGGAAGCGCTGTACATATGACAAACAAGCGCTATTAAAAAATCTAAGGTAAATTAGTGCGTCGACATACTGGATTAGATTTATAATAATGAAAACTTGATACATAAATGTTGGAAATGTGCAAGCTACGTGCTTTTGGTAAATTGTTGCGATTATTAACAATAAAATGACCTTCGATTAAGAGAATGAAATTTCTTTTTACTGAGCTGCATTAAAATAATTTTTAGTTGATGCCGCATCGCAACTTAATTGCAAAGATTAGCAGAGAAGACTGGCAACAAAAAAACTACGCATTGCTCGTGCACTTTCCCCATGGATGAAGGTAGAGCGTGGGACAAAGGTGCTGGAATAGCAAAAGAGAAGGAGAACACTAGAATCTGATGGATGGGTGGATGGATTGGATGGTAGCGTGGTGGCAATGGTACCAGTGGTGGCAGTGGTGGCAGTGGTTTAGCTAAGATTCGACCACGCAAAGTCTAGCAGCAAATACGGAATATCGCGAGGCATAAGTAGCTCTCGATTTTCACCAGACAGGCCATCCTGAACGTAGCAGTTGCGTAAAAGCAACGAAGGAACGCACGACCAACGACTGTGTGTTCTGTTCAACGCTGACGGCTTACAGTATAAACGCTCTAATAAATGCGCGCGCGCGCGCCTACAAACAGGCCCCGGCCCCTTTCTCCGTCTCTTTCCCTGTTTTCATTTTTTCCCTCCTTTCCTCTCCCTCCATCCCCACTCACCCTCGATCTTCTTCCCGCTTCCTTCCCTTTACTCTCTTCCACTTACGTGAGTGGCCGTCGCGCGACAAAGATATCACCATTACCACTGCTGGGTTTGTTTGCGATTGGCTTGGTAGAGAGACCCACCTTCCGCTTTTCTGGATACCGGAAGCTGCCAGAAAATTCGGTCTACGAATGGAATTCTTTTAAAAGAAAAGATCGTAGAATGCAATCTACGTTACTTGACGTGTCATTGATCTACATCGTTTCGAATATTGCGAATTGATTTATCAGCTTAAACAATTAATGATCCTGCGAAAAAATTAAAGCAGAAGCAAAATTCGAGCTGTGCTCATTCGAGTTTTCTATCGATTTATAATTGCGCTTCTTTAGAACTAATTGTGATAGCAATCAATCAATGAATCGGTCAGCTTTACCATTATTGTATATTATCGATGTTTGCATGTGTGTATTTCCTTTATATTATATATTTTATGTACTTGATTATTGGCATTCAGCGTCGACAACAATGGTAAAGAACGAATAAAAAATCTAAGGATACCTTGCGGGTGTTCATCACAATTATCAGTTATCTAAGGGAAGGCAGGATACTTTCGATCTTGAGTAGTAAGCAGATTTTCTTGGTTTCCCGCGTAATTAAGTGGCTTCAATTAGGAGAGTAGTTCGTTTTCACGATTGCGAATCTTTCTACGGAAACCAAGTGCAACTGCTGCTCCTGCTGCCGGATACGGGAAGCAAGTTGATCAGTTCTCTCTCTCACGAGAAACTTCTACATTTATGTATAGATATGAACGGAACTGGAAGGCGGGGCCTAAGGCTAATACATCATCCGCACAAGAGTCGTTACCCAATATGATAAAGTCTGCAGCGAGTTAACGACTTTTCCTAATTGTCCAACGGGATATTACGGAATATTGGCTTTTTCTTTCATGCATCGTGGCGTTAAGATCCTGTCTTTTTTCTGTATCTGCTGGTCTATCTTTTTATAGTGGGCAAGATTCGTGGGCAATCAAAGGAAGAGGCCTGCAAATCCAAGCACAAGGGGGTTGATTAATAATACGACGCAAGCATTTGACGATCCAGAGCTTAAAATTAAAAATAAAATATGGTTACAGTTGCAGATGCAGGTGTGCTAGTATTCGGGGAGGAGGGATTGATGAATTTGCAAAAATAAGACCACCACGAGAGTGTCGTGTATCTCGAGAGCCCGTCCTGTGTTTCACTTTCCTTCGGGGCCGAACGGAGGGGCTCGACGACCGAAGTGCGTCGTGGGAAAGTAGCCTATAAAGCCTCCACCACTTTCGGGGGAAGTATCCAGTAAAGTCTGGACTCTGACTGGAACACGAGTAATCCGATTACCATGAGAATCCTCGTAAGTCCTTCAGCCAGATTGACTTGTTTCATAAGTTGGTTTTCTCGCGTAGCTTCCGAATTTAGTGATGGAGTGATTGGATACTGAAAAGCAACATTTTCCATATTTGTTTAATTTTGAGATTTTTCGATCAGTCGATAGACAAGTATTCACAATTGATTCATTCTAGGTTCTCACGTTGCTGGGGTGTATAGCCCTGGCTGTCTGCGAACAGAAGGAAATTACCAAGGCCGAAGTAGCAGAAGATCAGGAAGCGGAAAATTCGGCTACGGAGAAAAAACAGGAAAAACGTGGATTAGGTCATTTTGAAGGTGGCTTCGAGGGTCATGGATTTGGCGGGGGTGGCGGTGATTTCGGAGGTGGACACGAATTAGGCGGAGGAGGAGGAGGAGGAGGAGATTTCGGGGGTGGCGAACACGAGCATCACGAGAAAATAGTGACTATCGTGAAGGAGGAAAAAATCCCGTATCCAGTCGAGAAGAAAGTTCATTATCCGGTGGAGAAGCACGTACCTTACCCCGTAAAGGTACCCGTGCCTCAACCTTATCCAGTCGAAAAGAAGATTCCAGTTCCAGTTAAGGTGCTCGTGAAAGTACCGGTTCACATCCCGCAACCTTACCCCGTTGAAAAGAAGGTACCTTACCCGGTTCACGTGCCAGTCGAGAGACCCGTACCGTACAAGGTTTACGTTCCTCAACCGTATCCGGTTGAAAAGAAGGTTCACTATCCCGTAAAGGTACCAGTACCACAGCCATACCCCATCGAGAAGCACGTGCCGTATACCGTGAAAGTACCGGAACACGTGCCAGCGCCGTTCCCGGTTGAAAAGCCAGTACCGTATCCGGTGCATGTATCAGTAGAGAGGCCAATTCCAGTGCATGTGCCTAAACCGTATCCTGTACCAGTTGAGAAGCCAGTTCCGGTACCCGTGGATAAGATTGTGCCTTATCCTGTTAAGGTTCACGTGGAGAAGCCTGTACCTTATCCCGTAGAGAAGCCGGTACCGGTGCACGTTAAAGTGCC
The DNA here is from genome assembly GCA_037305995.1 of Sclerodermus sp. 'alternatusi'. Classification (NCBI taxonomy): domain Eukaryota; kingdom Metazoa; phylum Arthropoda; class Insecta; order Hymenoptera; family Bethylidae; genus Sclerodermus; species Sclerodermus sp. 'alternatusi'. Next base: position 2,495,567 of record CM074554.1, on the reverse strand, counting down.
AGTTCCAGCTCCATATCCGGTAGAGAAGCACATACCAGTACCGGTTGAAAAGCCTGTACCTTACGCTGTTAAAGTGCCTGTTGAACGCCCTATACCAGTTCACGTTACCAAGCATGTGCCCTACACTGTACCAAAGGCCGTACCATATCCAGTTAAAGTCCCTGTACCAGTACCCATTCACCACCATCACCAGGAACACTATGAAAGTGGAGGATCCTTGCAGGGCGACTACGAATCCAGTTTTGGAGGTGGTGGTGGTGGTGGTGGTGATATTGGCGGTGACCACTTTGAATCATCGCACTCGGGCTACTAGGCTATCTAATTGGGATGAACATAAGAATCGATCGTAGGAGATTTAAGCTGGCTTAATCGAAAGTTAGAGTAAGTAAATGGCGCTAAATGATAGCAGAGACTCGAAAAACTATATTGATCCGATGATACGTAAAAGCGGGGAAGAATGTAACGATACGAATAAGTGATTTACCCATAGTGGTCGAGTTCCGTGAAAATATTATGTAGTTCTAACTACAATTGGAGTCCTGTGAAATAATAAGAGGGAGAGAGAAACGATTATTGCGTAATGGCTCTGGTTAGAATGAGGCAATCTTCATTGTTTAGATAATTGTCCATAGCTATGGGTGCATTACTTGCTTGTGTGACATTTCATTCTCTGAACGATATTTGTTGTGAGCTTGCAATACTAGCACAAGTAATTGTGCTGTTCGAGTTGATCTCATTGGAGGAATAGCGCCACTTTGTGAGAATGGAAATGTAAGAAGATGAATGAAAAGAGAGAAGAGAAAAAGGATGAGGTTGATGATGGAGGGAGAGAGAGAGGGGGATGAAAGGTGGAGATTCCAACGGCCTTCATTTTGCTAACAGTTGTACGTCGATACTATTCTAGGAACAACAAAATCGCTTAGATTTATGCCTTGCAAAAGTATACGTGCGCATTTGTTGTACAATCCAAACCGATCGTTCGTACTGTGTAACGGACGCCTCTTTGTAATACTGTCGCTTCTTTCTAATAAAACCAAAGAGCAAAATCTCTGTTTTAGTTCTTTTTTCTTTCTCCTCGTTACTTAGGAGACAATGCATGTTTCATTATCAAAACTCGCACACTTTCATGCCGAGTCTGTACAGCATAATGATGCAAAAATCATCGCTGTTGTACTAACCAATTAGAGACCGTAGCAATTAGTTAAGCTACGTGCTCGGCTAAGCATTGTAATTCCTGGTAATTCGGCTAAAGATTTTTACAGGAACTAATTCCGAAGTGTTGTGTCGTTATTTGAAAATTGAAATAAAACAAAACGCTACGAGAAGAGGCTTAATTATCTACACCATATGTCGGAAAATGTTTCCTAATAATTAAGGCGACGATAAAATAGGAGAGGAACAAGCGCTAAAGAGAGAAAAGAGGGGATTTTTAATTTGAAGAAATCTTATGCGGAAATCTCTGATTAAAACCGGAAGGATTTAATATAATGCAGCGGATGGATCTCTTAAACTTTCCTTTTCGTTGCTTGACCAATATTGTTGCAAGAGTTCCGATTTCGTGCATGTAACAGAAATTTTCCAGAAATGCATTAATCAAATCGGCAGATCTTTTGCTACGAGTATTTTTTTATCGTGTATCATCTTCGCACAGAGAAAGGCTTCTGAAACCTTTCATCGACACGTTCATGGATAATATTAAAGAGAAGAGAACACATATGGTGCGTACAAGTGTGTATGCATGTGTACAGGAAAGAGCTACGAGTGAAATCACTTCCTACTACCGTGATTTTTTGTCAATATGAAAGTGCAAAAAGTGTGTACATGGTACCACCAACTGTTACGACAAGTATTTTACAGACAGACACTTCATGCTCGTTTTAAAGAGAACAATTTGCATTCGAGTATCTCTATTATCTCCATTATTTCCAGTATCTTGAGGGAGTATCGCAGCACCATTATCGAAATTTCCCTAAGCGCTTGTAGTTTCGTGCGAAACGATAAGAAAACTCGATAAGGAAAGAGGAAGAGGAATCTTAAAGAATCCCATTTGCGATAGATTGATAATTGTGTTGATTAAACGCATCCAGATCTAAACGCTCTACTTCCGGTTTCTTGGTGCACCGATCGCGTGTTTAATCGAACGAAACAGCGCTCGTTTCTCGACAGATCGGATGAAAAAAAAGAAAAAGAGTGCTGGTGTGGAGTAACTTCATAAGAGAGTATCATGAAAGTAATTGCACAATATTACATTTACGATTCCCAATGAAAGTAGTAGTGGAGAGAGACTGAAGAAACTTTCTAAGTTAAATCGTTAAATCGTAAAATCACAAATCATGAATCACGAATCGCAAATCACAAATCACAAATCACAACTCATAAATGACAAATTACAACGCGTTAGTCGCGTTATCTCTTTTTCTTTTCTAATAGAACCAATAACGACGATACATAGCCGCAATGTTTTCTCGTTCATTTTAGAAGAAAATATCAACGGAGGAAGGATCGTTGACACGATTTTATCGAATTGTGATAAAATATTTTTCAACTGCGCCTTATGGGGAAAGAACATTGCGCTCTGGATATTTGTGTTTATAGCTTGGCGTTCATAAATTTCATTGCATTAACTTTACAGGAATGACGTTCTTGCGTCATTTTACTGTAAAAGCATGGTAAAGACTTTCTAAAAATTGCCCCTTATTACAGAACAAAGCAAGTGGGCACACGTAATATTTCTGTAAGATGGTTTTCGCGAGAAACATGCATGACACAGGAGGATTCAACGTCAATTGTTGTTGTTACGCTAACAATTGCTACTTGACGAACTTGTCGCGATAGAATTATGTTAGCGAAAGTGATCGTGCTTTCACACAGTCAAAATCTGGAACAGAGTTGTTCGTTTTCCTGCGCGTTTTCCTACGTATTCCTACGTTTTCATTTGGAAAATCGACCAACGAGTATCAATTGCAGAAACGCTCTGGATAATTCTGGGTAATTTTTCAGTAAGCTTGCTACAAATTGCTCATAAACCTTCCATTATAAAAAAGAAATTTCACTGCAATTACGTGGAACAAACATATTGTGTGCCACGAATGTCGCTTGCATGATTTGTTTTCTTCTTCTCTTTTTAACTTTTTCCTTTAAACCTAATGATTGGAGTGAAGAGGAAAAAGGAAGGAAAACCTTTTTCTTAAAGCACTCACTGATATACTATATTATCACTATTATACTATGATATTATTGCTTTAATAATATCCTTTAATTTCTCGTATAATGTGAATGATATTACGCGCGCTTTTTCAAATTCTTACTTTCGATAAGTCGATCTCGAAAAATTGATAGATCAAAACTAAGAGAAATCGATATCTCGAAATGTGTTCTCGATTTAATTTTTCTACGGTGAAATTCTTTGGTTCAACTGTGTTCTGCGATTGTTCAAGAAGATCGTGTGGTGAACTTTAATTTTTAAGTTCACTTTGTAATAACCGGCTTATATACAATTTCATTTTAATCAAAAGTCTCTTTGGACAATTTAATAAAAGATGGTTGACGCAAATAAAGACGAGGTTAATGAAACTAACTTGCCTGAGAAGAGCGCTAAGCAACTGCAGAAGGAAGCTAAGAAATTAGCAAAGTTGGAAAAGTTTAAACAAAAACAGGAGAAGAAAGAATCTGATAAACCTGTAAAAGCAAAGGAGAAACCAGTTGTAAATAAGATCTTAATATTTGTATATACATGTATAAGTAAATTTTTTAAGTTAACTATTTCATTGTTTTTTTCTATCATTGTTATCCATATGGAATTTTTTACTGTTATTCACACTTTACTCTTCTACCAATAAGACAGTTTTCATGACTGAATTCTTTATTTAATATTTCGTAATCTTAAAAAGTATATAGAGAATAACTTTTCTGTTTAATGATTATGTACAAGATTTTGTCATTTGTGTAGTGTGTAAGGATATCTTGTGCTTCTTACAATAAAGCATGCTTTTATACTTTTATTTGTATATTTTACAAGTATTTATATATAAAGATAATATTATGTAAATTCAGAGATCATTATATTAACAAGAGTATTAAAAGAATAAGTTATTCTGTGATTTAATAAATTTTATTTAATTTAACTTTGCTATTTTGAACTTCTAGAAAAATGAGAAGAAAAAGGAAATAAAAGAGACTGTTCATTATACATCGAATACAAAACCTGGTGAGAAAAAGGATACATCTTGTCCGATGCCTGATGCTTATAATCCACAATATGTTGAAGCTGCATGGTATTCTTGGTGGGAGAAGGAAGGGTTTTTTAAACCAGAGTATGGTGTATGTTACTTAACTTAACTTTTTATCTCATTAAAATATAAGTGCGATATTTAATCATTGTGCTTCTTTCCATTTATAGGGAAAAAGTATACTAGAACCAAATCCAAAAGGTAAATTTGTAATGGTAATACCTCCACCTAATGTGACTGGATTTCTTCATCTCGGGCATGCATTAACCAATGCTGTTGAAGATACAATTACTAGATGGTGAGTAGTTATTTATATTATTACTTTAATATTGAAAATATTGCTTTTTATATTTTAATTACACTTTCTAAAATTATACTTTTACAATTGGTTATGAAATATCTTTAGGAATCGTATGAAGGGACGTACCACTCTTTGGAATCCAGGTTGTGATCATGCAGGTATTGCGACACAAGTTGTGGTTGAAAAAAGATTGTGGAAGGAAGAGAAAAAAAACAGATACGATATTGGCAGGAAAAAATTCATTGAAAAAGTCTGGCAATGGAAAGAAGAGTAAGTAAAACTCTATAAAATGAATGTATTATATTAATGTACATAATTTTGCAGAAAAGAAGAAAGAATTTATATGCAGCTGAAAAAATTAGGAAGTTCGTTTGACTGGGATCGTGCATGCTTCACAATGGATCCAAAAATGTGCCATGCTGTTACTGAGGCATTTGTACAATTACACGATAAGGATTTAATTTATAGGAGTAATCGTTTAGTTAATTGGTCTTGCACTTTGAAAAGTGCGATATCAGATATTGAAGTTAGTGATTTTAAAATTGAATAACTTAATAATACTGTTAATATCCATTAGAATTGTATTATTTTATTAGTAATAAGATTTTTAATTCTTATACATTATTATTCTAGGTAGACAAGATGGAATTAACAGGACGAACTCAACTTGCTATTCCAGGATATAAAGAAAAAGTTGAGTTCGGTGTTTTAGTATTATTTGCGTATGAATTAATTGATTTAGATGCAAAATTAATTGTTGCCACAACTCGTATTGAAACTATGCTCGGCGATACTGCGATAGCTGTCCATCCAAAAGATTCTAGATATAATCAGTATATCGGAAAATATGCAAAGCATCCATTTTGTGATAGAAAAATACCGATCATTGGGGATGAATTTGTTGATATGGAGTTTGGAACAGGCATGTAAAACCAAGTTTGCTTTCTTTTTTAATTGTCTTTTATAATTTTATAATCATTTTATATTAATATTAAGTGTGACTTTTTAATTAAAGGCGCAGTAAAAATTACTCCAGCTCACGATCACAATGATTATGAAGTTGGGAAAAGACATAATCTGCCCTTTATAACAATTTTTGATGACGAGGGAATTATCATAGGTGATTATGGAAAATTTACGGTATATATTATTCTTATACAATATAATATAGCTCATATATTTATATAAGGGGAAAATAAGTAAATCATTTGGTTTTATACGTTAATAGGGAATGAAAAGATTTGAAGCAAGAAAATCAATTATTGAAGAATTAACTAAAAGCAACTTGTATATCGAAAGTAAGGATAATCCAATGATAGTACCAGTGTGCAGTCGTTCCAAGGATGTAGTTGAGCCTCTTATAAAACCACAATGGTAAGTTTATTAGTACTTATTATTTGTTTTATGAATTGTATAAGTATATTAATTCATGCAATCCGATAAATGAATTTTAGGTATGTAAAGTGTGACAAAATGGCTGCAGACGCAATACAAGCAGTAAGGAGCGGTGAATTAAAGATTATTCCTGAGCAATACAAAAAAACTTGGTATCATTGGATGGAAGGAATTCGTGATTGGTGTATTTCACGTCAGCTTTGGTGGGGCCATCGTATTCCAGCTTATAAAGTAAAAGTGGAAAATTCACCTGTAACCGATGAGGTAACTTTACCAAGTTAATTAGAAACTCCCTATGTGCATATAAATCAAGAATATACGCTTTTATTATAATTACGTTTACTATTAGATAGGTAATGATTATTGGGTGAGCGCGAATTCCGAAAATGAAGCTAAGGAAAAAGCAGCCAAAAAATTGAATGTAAATGTAGATAAAATTCAATTAGATCAAGATCCTGATGTTCTAGACACTTGGTTTTCATCGGGTCTTTTTACATTTGCTATTTTTGGATGGCCTAATAAAGTAAGTGTCATTATTTGATTTGAACAGTTTTTTCGAATGGTATATATTGTAATTTAATGATTACAGACTGCAGATCTAGAAGCTTTTTATCCGGGCACTCTATTAGAAACGGGTCATGATATTCTATTCTTTTGGGTGGCAAGAATGGTTTTCTTTGGTCAGAGTCTTCTGGGGAAATTACCATTTAAGTACGTTAATATAATGTACCATACGATTTTGATGTGCGTGTAATCTTAGTTAAGTGTATCTTCAATTAATAAATGATTTATTCAGGGAAGTATACTTGCATGCTATGGTAAGAGATGCACATGGTAGGAAAATGAGTAAATCATTGGGGAATGTAATCGATCCAATGGATGTGATAAGAGGAATTTCTTTGGAGGTATGGTAACGCAATTATTTTATTAAAAGACTTTTGGCCTTTGCGTGCATATTTGTATGCATAAAATTTTATATTCAAATCATTACACATTTTTCTAAGGATCTTCACAAACAATTAACATTAGATTCTAACTTGGATCCTAAAGAATTGAAACGCGCGTTAGATGGTCAAAAACGTGACTATCCACAAGGAATTCCTGAGTGTGGAACGGATGCTTTAAGATTCGCGCTTTGTGCTTACACCACTCAAGGTCGTGATATTAATCTTGATATTCTTCGAGTTCAAGGTTATAGATTCTTTTGTAACAAACTTTGGAATGCAACAAAATTTGCATTGATGTACCTCGAGGACTTGAAATTTGATGACGATTACGTGGTAAGTTATTAACTTTATTTTTTAATAATTACTTGCACATTATTCACTTTCTACTTAAGACTTGGATAAGAAATTTTTTAAATAGTACATATCAATATTTTCATCTATGTTCATAGAACAAAAATATTAAATATAATAATAGTAAAGTTGGTGATATCGAGTGGTATAAGCAAATACTAAATGAATTGTGTGTGCGAGATGCATTAAATGACTATTTGGCCGACTATCCGTACATCGATGGTCATATTCCGTCTAAAGCGGACATTAAAGTTCATGAAGCATTGAGTTTATTAGAAGTTAATTATACTAAATATCCGCATTTAGATCGTTGGTTTAAACATGTAAAAACATTCGATGATAATGAAAAATCAACGTTTCGTTCAGAACAAAATGACGTGTTAGCAAGATATTCATCTGAATCGAGATCTTCATCTTTTGAAGATACTTCTTCATTTGAGGTGGGCACACCAAAGTAGGGATTTATTGAATGAAAAATAGATTTTGTTTTGAATTTTTTAATAAAATTAGGGGAATATACAATTATTAGCAAATTGTATATATAAATGTTCAACAAATTATTCTTACTAAATTTATGTTCTTAGTTAACAGGCCATGAAAGTAACGTTGATTTATGGATTTTATCAAGATTAAGCTATGCTGTACATACCTGTGATAGTGCAATTGCTGAATATGATTTTGCAACAGCAACAACAACTTGCTACAACTTATGGTTGTACGATGTGTGCGACGTTTATCTAGTAAGAATTATTTAATTATATGATTTTTATATATATAATTAAATTAAAAAATTATATTTTATGAATATTTCAAACCTTCTATAGGAATATCTCAAGCCAATATTCCAAATTGGTAGCGATGATGTTAAATTTGCAGCCAGGAGAATATTATTTAAAGTCTTAGATGTTGGACTACGTTTATTAAGTCCATTCATGCCGTTCATAACTGAAGAACTTTATCAACGATTACCTCGTAAACATCAAACATACCCTAGTATATGTGTGAGCCCTTATCCAGAATTAAGTGAAGTAATTATACGCGTTATACAATATATATATATATATATATATGTATTCAAATATTAACATTTATTTCACATATATCATTGCTTTTGCTTTTTAGTGTCCTTGGAGGAATGAAGATATTGAAAGAGATGTTGAATTTATACAAAAAGTAATAAAGTACATTAGATCATCTCGAGCTACTTATAATTTGCCGAATAAAACGAAAACGGAAGGTTTCGTTGTCTGCCATGATAACAATTTAAAACAAAAAATTTTCAATTATAAAATTATGATTGATACTTTAGCATATTCTATTTTGAAGTTTGAAGAGGCTCCTGTAGGTTGTGTAATAGTTATGATAGATAAATTGCAAGTGCACATTCTACTCAAGGTAATTAAATATTAAATACTCTAGTTACTTGTGCATCTTATTCATACAGTGGTACACAGTGTTAAAATTTAATTTAAATTTAAACAAAATTTCAGGGCTTAATCGACCCAAAGAAAGAACTAGAGAGGCTAGAAAAGAAAGAGGAACAATTAAACGATATTATACAAAAAACAAAACAAAGTATGTTGATTCCAGACTATGAAGTTAAAGTCCCAATTGATATTCAAAATATTAATAAAGAAAAGTTAATTAACACTGAAGCTGAAATCGAGAGAATTGTACATGCAATGCAAGCTCTACGAACAATCTAAACTAATTAAAAAAAATAATTAGGCTTCAATTTCTATTATTTATCACTTTTTTGTGGAAATACAATTTACTTAAGTAGATTATTATAATTTTTGGATGCTTTAAAAAATAAAAGTATTTAAATTAATCGTTTTAATACATTTTAGTAAGAATTTACTTTACATGCATATATAATAGAAATTAATTAACATGTTTATAAGACAAGTGTATAAAACAGTATGAAAATGATATTTAATGAAATAAATACTTTAATATATATATATATACATTATATATGTATAGTAGGGGAGTAAGAAATGTTACTACCATACTTTTCAAAATCAAACAATTTTGTAATTACCTATTTATACAATAATTTAAAATCAAGATGAATAAATTTATAAAAATATGTGAAATTATTCCCGACGCTTTTCCGGCATTCCGAGCTCAAAAAACTCCGATTTAGAAAGATTACCTAACTTTTAATATCCAAGAACAATCCGTCGGAAAAACTTCAATTTTCCGGAAAAAAATTTTTTTTTTTTTGGAAAAACCGAAAAAAAAAAATTTTTTTCCGAAACTTCGCATACGGATAGAGCTCGACGAGAGAAAACCAACTGCACTTTCAGATTTCAAAAAAGTGCATTTTCCTGGAAAATGCATCCGAGTTTTCCGCTTTCATATTAGGTTTAATACCCTTTAAAAAAAAGTTTTTAATTTTAAATTAAATAATTACAATATTGTATCTCTTACATAAAATTATACAGGATAGAATTAAACTATTTTTATTTGATCTGTGTGTAACAAATGCTGTTTATTTATAAAATTATTTTACTTGTTAACCTTTAGCTAATAAGGAAATACAGAATAAATATTGATAAAAACTTGTGCTATTAAACCTGATTATTAAAGTAAGACTCAAAAGATCATCAAAGAATCATCAAACAATGTATATCTATATAAAAACAATTATTTATATAAATGAAATGTAACGACGCACTTATTGGCCATTTAATAATAACACGTATTAAACTAGCACCCTTTGAAATTTTATAGAAACAATTTTATGTCCAATATGTTTTTCTTCGATTCGCGCTATCTAATTTTATTGCAGATACTAATAGTGGTTGAGTAATAAAATTTAATAATCAGCATTCTATATTCTTTCCAAATTTCTTGATATGTAAATATTAATAACAATTAATTAGAGTTTAATCGAATTTCATCCAATTGTTTTGTGATTTAACGGTAGAAGTATTTAATGGTAGGCTGAATGCATTTTCAACTTTATTAATACTGGTTCCGGAAGTCTCTTGTAAACTAGTAGAATTATGGGATGACTCACCATTGGACATACAAAATTTATTGAAATCTAAACCATAGGCCTGTAGCAAATCAAGATCTCCCTTTGTGTCCGAAGGGGGCTTTTTGGAGTTTCTCTGGTCATTTTGTAGAGGTTGGAAATACGGGTATAATGGATTACTGAGACCTTCGCTAATTTCTGATGAATGTAATGACTGAGTCATCTGTTTTGAATTAGTATCAAAATCCAAAGACTTTGATAGTAACGGATCAAAATCATCGCTACTGTTTGTAGAATCCAATCTGATTAAATCTGGACCTTCCGAAGTTTCCTAATAATTAAAAATAGAAAAAAATAACTTAAAGTTTATTTTGAAATTCACAATACAAACAGGAATCGTGCAAACATACGAAATAAGCAAAACACAATTGATTCAAGCTAATGATACTTTTAAACCATGCAACAAATTAATATGGTAGTCAATACAACATATGTATGTGTGTATATATAAATATATAAGAAATATGGATATTTTGTTGTTTTATTAAGCAATAGGGTAAAAACAAAACAAAAGAAATGATCGAATGAAAAACAAAGAGTAGGAAAATGGTAAAATATAATCTAAAATTTATGATTAAAAAGCAATACATAATGAACGTTTACCTTTGATTGTGCAGAGCAGAATGTAGCGTTTAATGTATACAGTGGAGTACGTGCTTTAACATTTAATGATGGATTCGTAGATGGAAATATGGGATTTTGAAGGTAGCATGGCTGAAATACTTTACTTGTGTCAAAAGGATCATTCATACTCAGTTGCGACATGGAATCTAAGATTTCGTTGTTGCTGTCAAAAAGATCTTTATGAGAATTGGCTTTAGCAGAATTTGAAAAGACTTTGTCTTCGACTGTTCTATACGATGGAATAAATTCAAATTGACTAGTTGAATCAATCAATTCATTAACTTTTTTATACTCCATGCTAGCATTTGGTTCATCCAAAGTTAATAACGGATGATCAATATTAGTTGGAATTTGATTTCTATTGCATGAAAATGGAGTATTTGCTTTTACTGCCAATCCCTTATTTTCATTGAAAGTATTAAATAAATGAGATTCGGTGCTTGAGCTATTCAAAGATGTGGAAGGAGAGGAGGATGCAATTATTTTTTGAGTTTTATCGTGAGGATAAACAGCAACAGTACTAGGTAAAGGGCCGTGCCGTAAACGCCCACTCCATGCAGGTCTCAAGCTGTCTAAACTTCGAACTGGTTTCAACTGAAAGGCGATTTATCAAAAACTCTTACTTGTATAAAGCAAACACAACTTAATAAGAAAACGATTCAAGCTAATGTATCTTTTTGTACCAAATGATTTTGTAATGTAAACTGAGATGAATTAGATGATGATAAAAGTAAACTTACCGTTCTATCTACCGGCGGTAAACTGGGATATATCACATCCCGCAATTCTTGCATAAGATCTATGCTTAGTCTTTCTGGCGGCGTGTCCGATTCTTCTGGAGAGCCGGGGCTTAAAGGTGAGTATTGTTTTCTACTGTAAATCACATATAACAAATTATGCACCACATGATATATGCATTATTTCCTTAATTCTTATATTACACGTGTTTCGTCAAAAACCTTGGATCATTAAAGTTGCTATTAAGTAAGCGTAATTCTTTTCGATAACTAGTGGTAGCGGTAAATCCATTTGGTGATTTTGGCGGAGATGCAAGTTCACTGGATTTTCTATCTGCTGTTGGTGAACTCGGAGCCGATCTAGGTTGATGAAATCTCATAGTAGTATCATTTCTTGGACGTCCTAAGCAAAAGAAAATATACAAACGTTAAATTTATATTTATAATAAACATTAAGAGAGAGAGAGAGAGGGGGGGGGGGGGGGAGATTAATATACATCTATTAACATACCTTTCCACTTTAATCCTTTATATGCTGTCTTCATATCTTTACCCCTATCTTTCACCTGTATATATATATGTGCGTGTGTGTATGCATGTATGTATATACATATATATATATATATATAAAATCATTATACCCGTATAACAATTCGTACAATTTATTTTATCATTTAAACTCACCGATTTAACAGCATACTTTACTGCAGGATTGGCCTATTAGTAAAAATTAAAGAGTTAAGAGATTAATATAATATATGATGCAAAATATAGGAAATTATTATTAAACAACCTACTTTATCTTTAACGCTACGAAAAAAGGCCGAACTTTCTTTTTTCATTGTATATGTCCACTCTTTATATTGTTGCATAAACTTATTACTTGATTTAACAGAATAACTACAAGCTTCCATTTCAAATTCATCGGAGAAACCAAGGCCGGAATTTAACATGTTTAGTCTATCTTCTATAAACTGAAAGACAAGTATTGTATTTTTTTTTATAATGTTATACATTATACTTAAAGATTTCTATTATAATATTTTACTTGTTGAAAAATTTGCAATTCTAGCATCTTTCTTAAAAACGGTTGCATGGAAGACGGCCGATTTTCAACAAAAGCATTTTGATCGAACGTAATTCGTTCCCCTTGGTGTAAAGTTAAAGCTTCTCTATACCCTGCAGTAAGTTGTACAAGCGCGCGCAAAAACGCTCTGGATACACCATCTCCAAGAAGAGCAGGCCTATTCCGTAAAGCTTTTTTAAGACTTGTTACCTACCATAAAGAAACTGTTTTATTATTGAAGCTGAAAATTAATTCTTGTACGAATCAATATTATTCGTATTTTAATGATGTTATTTACGCACTACATCTTGCGGTAAAGATTCAAGATCTTGAAAGGGAGACTCTATGGTATTGTTGTCCGCATCTAAGATGACGACATCGCCAAGATCGTTTTTACGAACTCGCTTAAAAGAAAATTCAATTAAATTAAAGATTTTTTTAATAATCTGTCAAAAATTAAAGTACTTATTTAAGAGAGAGAGAGAGAGAGAGAGAGAGAGAGAGAGAGAGAGAGAGAGAGAGAGAGAGAGAGAGAGAGAACTATGTATATACAGAAATTACCTGCAAAGTTAGTGCCGGCACTCCTATAAGAAATGGCATTGGTGCTAATAAATAATCAATTAACGATACTGGCAAAACTGGTATATATATATGTTGCCAAATCATTGGATAAATTAAAGCATTGCATGCTTGAACACATGCGCTTAATCTAGATAGGCGCTTTGAAGTAAAGATAATACGTCTTTCGTATAACATTGAAGCAAATATTATCATCATATTATTAGCATCAACAGCACTGTAATATTCTGTTAAATTCCTCTGGAAAAGTATCATAATGTACATCTTGGACATTATATAAAAATCCAATATCTTTTTCACCCTTGATTAAACTAGAAAGACTTACATTTTCTGGTATACTTGGTAACTGAAATTGTTTTGGACTTTGGCAAACAAATGTCTAAAATGTATATAAAGTTTGTATAAAAATGCTTCTCCACTTTACACATTTATTTATTACTTACTATATTAGGATTACATGATGGTATGGATATTGAATTCCCTGGAATAGGAATTTCACTGGTATACACATTTTGAAGAAATGTACGTAAATCTTCACCGCTGGCATTACTAGTTAACGATGCAATATGATTTAATAATCTGCAAGTTAAATAATAAATATTAAACATAAAAAAAGCATATATATATACATATTTTTTTTTTCAAGTTATATATTTATTTCACAGTACTTATAAAATGTTTCGTGCCATGGTAATACGCTTAAAACTACTAAAGCTGTATCTGTTTTGGGATCATGTCGGCAAAATCCAAATGTCCATTTTGAATCTATGCTTGTTAGTACAAAAGAGAAGTGTTGTACTAGTAAACTGAAAAATATTGTTAACATAATTGTTAAAAAATTTACAGTTTTTTAATAAAACATAAAAGCGAACTTTCAGTAAAATGACTTACTTTTCGACCTGGCATGGATATGCAAATTTGGGAACTGATTTGAGAATTTCTTCATCTGAGAAGTTTTCAGGAAATTTCTGCAGTATCCATGGGTGTTTATCTTCTATGGGGGCAACGACTTCACAGAAACATTCAAATAACTGTTTGACATTGTCTCTGAAAGAATTAACCAATTAATCGACTAATAAAGAAATGATTGTTTCCTAATACACAAAATACCTTTAAAAAAAGTCTTAAAATTATAATAAAATTAAAATTCAGTGAAAGCAAAACAGGTGTTTGTAAATAAATAAGTTTACATGAAAAATACTTATTTTAATTTTTTCTGCTATATTAATTGTCTATTACTCATAAGTAGGTTGTCCGTTATCACTACTCACATTGAATAATCACACTATTGTATTGATAATAATCACAAACATGTACATACATATGTATATATGTAATAAAAGGAATAAAAATATATATTGTGCTGCTCTATTTCATATATAAAGAAGAATAAGAAATAAGTTCTTACCTTAATCTGGATCCCATGATAAAAGATAAAAAAAAATAAGTACTTGGAATAATCCTGATGTCTATACGTCATTGTATCGCTACATGCCAATATATCCTATTAAATTACATTCGTGCGAAGTTTCAACTAGTACCTCTATTTAGAACGTGATATTATTACTTGTCACAATTTTACAAATAAATCAAGCAATGATGCGTTGCAAGTGTTTCGCTATATGATGGATATGTGGCATGTACACAAATTACTTATGAATGAGGAACAAAGAAACAACCATAATAACCTATACTTTACTCTGTCGATTAATAAAGTTTCCATCCCTCTTTTAAGTATCATCAATATTGGAGTAGTTTATGGTTTAGAGTCATGACTGCCAAACTTTGAAAAATTAATAACTACTCTTTAAGATGGAACAAAACGAATGACCAGTCGTAAAAATCACCAGCTACGTTATCGACTGCCTAAATATTTAGTTCCCGAAAGAGATACTAGTCGCTGCGTCTTGCACAACTTCGGATAAGTTTAAGAACACGCATAAACTAAAATGCCTTAGATTGGCTACCCAAATATCCTAAATTTTACAGGAGCATTGCACCGCCTTGATTCTTTTTCATGAATTAAAATCTTTGGTATGGTAATAGAAGAAGTTGATAAAGTAGGTAATGACTTTTACATTCCAACGTTATGTCAAGTTTTTTGGGTATTTAAATAACTTTTTTATTCATTATAATAATATTTGTCTCGTTAAGTTTGTATTCCTTTCTCTACTTTATGTAATGAAAAGCTAAAATGACGTGAGAATTATGTATTATTGCTACTGCATTGCGCGCACATGGAATAGAGTGCATGCAGAATTAAAAAGTCCTTTTTGAAATTATTGACAGACTCGGTCGATAAAAATGATATGTTTGTTATTATCGTACAGTGCTTCTATTGGTTAAAACACGAAACTCTTTGTATCCGATATCAACCGAGTCTGAGCACTGTCATCAAAGAGCTAAATTCAAAATATAAACAAGAGACATTCGTTAACATCAAAAACTTGACCCGTTTCTCCTCCGACTACAGAAGAAGCAACTTGTGTCTATCTACTCTCGTTAATTCTTATACACGTTATTATCTGTAAGTTTTAAATTAAGAAATCTTAATTTTCTATCCGCAAATATATAAAACAGAAATATTTTAAAACTCAAAGATGCCACGCCGAGGTATCAATAGTAGTAATATATCAAGATTTTGTACAAACGAGGATCTGCCTTTGCCAGATAAAAAGAGGCTTCCAATTCTCTACATAAATGACAATCCTGCTGCAGCCAAGATCATTAAAAAAAGTGCTCTAATATGGGCAGCGAAAGAATTTCCTGATGGAGATGCAAAAAAACTTTTTCTAAATGGCATAGCGGCTGCCCTGAATTTTGGGTTTATATGCCATCTTAACAATACCCCAGACGGAGATTGGAAGAAAGTAATTAAATATGAACCGCTAAAAGATGTTAACGCGAAGGCTATAAAAGAAATAATAAATTTAACAAGTATGATAAAGGCTGCAAATGTCATTATAGCAACTAAACTCAACTGGTGGATAATGAATCACCACATTGGACACAGACGCTTAACCAGAAATGTCAAAGAGATTTTGTCATCCATGTATCCTGAGGGTGTTTCGTCCGATATCATAACAGCAGCATTATTAATAGGTCATTATTCCTCTACTCGTCGTATTCTACATTTGGCAGGTATCACGGGAATTTTACCAGTCCATCATGTTATGCAAGTAGGCTCTACAATGAAACTAAGACAATCAGTATGGTCCAACATTTTACCATCTGGAACAAAGATGCTAGAAACAGCTTATGAAGCTGCCCACATACTTTGCCGATGCTTATACATCAAGTATTGTCCTCAGCCCATGGATTTCCTAGCTCTCCCAGCTTTAAGAGCCAAAGTGCTTGCCAATAAAGCTTCGTACCATAACCAGGCATTATATTTGACTGGCAAGGAAAAGGCTGATTATTCTGACAAAATCATGAAAAAATACCTCGGAAGATTAGGGATTTTTATTAATAGTGTACATAAACAGTCTGACCTGACTAAGAATTGTTTTTTGTATGAATCAAGATTGAAATTTTATCACGACTATGATCCTGACTTCAGAGAAATCATCAATAATATAATGCAAGTGATTATTCGAGTAAGAGGCGTACCTTTGGATGAAGATATTCCAGTAGAGAAAACAATCTCCGATGATGAACTTCTGGAGTTACGAACAGCTTTTCAAATCCTGCACAAGAAGTAGACTCGATAAATATGTTCCTTGGTAAAATTGTTTCCAATAACTTTATTGGACATGAACAAACAAATACTGACCCTCTGCTTTATATAGGCAAATCCTTTTGCTCCATATAACATGCAGGAAGAAATTACCTGTAGTCTGAACAAAGATAAACGAGACTCGTATGACCACGCATAGACAATTAATTTTATATTATTTTTATATATTTCGTTTTATCGTTTCTTTTATATTATTAGATGACAGTATCCGTAAAAAAAAAAAAAGATGTCAGCCACTTTTCTCGTTATACATTGTTAAAGTTTGAAACTTTAAAGAATTATCATAACTCCGAGTATATTGGCAAGACGTAACGTATAATATAACATTGACATCAAAGGTAGTCCATTAATATTTTAGAGGTTTTCTTTAAAACAGAAGAAAGTGGTAAAATAAAAAGGAATTTATATTTATGATGGAATGCGGAATATCTTGAATCAATCAAACAGTTAATGAATATTTTAGTATTTCCATTACATTTAGTCGCCGAATAATAAATTGTTATGTACACTCGTATATGTGGAAATTATGCTGGTTTGAGTGCATTCACGATTCTAAAGCATAATTCACGATCATTGATATTTTATAAGACTTTACATACGCGCCAATCTGTGATAAAACTATATTTAATTCTATTTGAATTGACTAAAAGTTAATGAGCAATTAACGCTGCTTATTCTATAGTTTGAGGAAAATCAAGCCCAATTTTAGTCACTGATAAAAATCTTTTGTTTTTTAAACAAATGAATGATTATTTAATTTGACAATAGCACAGATAGAGCTCGAACGATAAGTTATTAAGCCGATATGTGTGGTATCAATTTTTGTACATTAAAAACTTCTTATTTGTTCAGCCGTAATTCACTCAAGAGTTTCAACCATGTATTCATTCATAGAAGAGATTAGAATTTAATTTTTATGGCATCAATTACACGCTTGGTAACTTACAAAGTCTGAGAGCCTTTCTACTGTGAGACGTCAATTTCATGCAATATCTTAACAATGTAAATATTTTTTAATTAATTCTTTAACGACACATGTTGTTATTAATGCGATGAGCTTTGTATTACACCATATCATATTATAATAATAATAATAATAATAACATGATTCCTATGGAATTTTGGCGACTCTTTATATCGATTTTACCGACGACATCGAAAATCCAACAGAGATTCGTGAGATTTTTTTTTTAATAAGAAGATAATTCTTTCTTCATCGTCGCTTATTGAAAGTTAAAGAGTTTGCATCATTTACCTTAATAATTGTAATTTTCATTTATGATAAATAATTATTAAATCGTTTATAAATAAATCCGATGAAAAGATATTATTGTAACATTATTGTATTAATAGGAAGAAACCTGTGACGTTACTCACCTGTATTGCATATTTTTGATCATTATTTTATCCATGCGTCCCTTAAGAATCTTCAAGAATCGTTTACTCCAAATGATCCTCTGAAAAATTTAATTTCTTTTTTCCAACATCCAAGACCTACGTGTACAATTGATTTTAAATTGCTGCAATGTGCGCGAATTATATTTGCTATATAAGAATACGTGCATTTTCTTACGCACGTAAAAGAATCCTTGCGTCGGATTAAGGAACATACCAAATTGGATTTGTGCGAGTTGGCAGCTTTGTGGCAGTGTCTCCAAGCGATCTTCACTTCCCTTTCCTGTAACAAGATACAATGGCGTCTGGAGTAAGTGCTTTTTATCTGATTTATCAGCATTCAGCATCAATATAACGAGCTAAAGCTAATGTTAAAGAAATAGCCAAAAATAAAAGCTTGCATGTTTAATGAGGCTATACAATTCTTATTTGTTTTAGACACTCTACACCTACACAGGAAATTTCAGGGCGTATAAGGCGCTTATTGCGGCTCAATACTCCGGTGCTCAAGTAAAAGTTGCCGAAGATTTTGTCTTTGGTGAAACTAATAAAACCGAAGCTTTCTTAAAAAAGTTTCCACTTGGAAAAGTGAGTAAAGTTCTGTTATAAATGAGTAGTCTTAAAGCACCATGGTTTTATTAAATATTCTGTGCAGCTGGTATAAACTTTTTTTTTTTTTGTGGGATTATAATGGAAAAGGATACAAATAATACAAGAAATAAAGGAAGAACATTTTGTTCTGGAAAGTTAATCGATCTATGAAATGTTTCCTTCGTTTAGGTTCCAAGCTTTGAAACGACAGATGGAAAATGTATCACAGAGAGCAATGCCATTTCTTACTACGGTATTGTTTTTATTGCTGCTAGCGAGTGTTTTCTCTGATTTCTCGAGCTTTAAATTTTGTACCTCTTATTTTTACTTTATAGTGGCCAATGAACAGCTTAGAGGAAAAACTGATCTAGAGCGTGCAGAAATTCTTCAATGGCTGGGTTTCGCGGATTCTGAAATACTGCCAGCGAGCTGCGCATGGGTATTCCCATTATTTGGCATCATGCCATATAAGAAACAAGTAAGAGACATATTTAATATACCTGCTATTTACGACAAAGGTGTAATCTCCTGAAAAGGCAAGAATAGTGTTCCAAGTACCTGTTTTTGTAACGACAGGAGGCACAGAAATATTGCAGTATACCATAAATTTACCGTTACTTGTACATTGTTTAACTCGACTGTATAATGTTGCTGCATAACAGATAACCGTGGATCGTTGGATTAATGCATTTGTTATTTTCGCACAATCAACCATCGACTTGTGATACTCAATGTTGAAATTGAACTTTCAGAATATTGAAAATGCAAAGGATGATGTAGACAAGGCACTAAGTGTTCTTAATACTCACTTACTCACCAGAACTTATCTAGTGGGTGAAAGAATAACTCTGGCTGATATTAACGTGGCAATGACACTGTTGCACTTGTACCAATACGTCTTGGAACCAAGTTTACGTAAACCTTATCAAAATGTAAATCGTTGGTTCCAAACTGTAGTTTATCAACCAGAGGCTATTGCTGTATTAGGTGCTTTTAAATTAGCGGACAAAACCCTTGAATACGATCCTAAGAAATTTGCAGACTATCAGGGAAAAGTAAGTATTGGCTTTAGGCCCAATGCCTGCGTACGAGGAGGAGTAAACCACAATCTGGTGTATGATTGAATCTCAAAGAGGTTTAAACTCATTTTCTTTAGCCCGCAAAGAAGGAGAAGAAGGAGAAAGAACCTAAGAAGGAAGTCAAGGAAACAAAAAAAGAGCCAAAGGAAACGAAGGAAGAAGAGCTTGATGCAGCTGACGCTGCATTAGCGGCTGAGCCAAAAACATCGAATCCATTCGATAGTTTACCTAAAGGTACCTTTGACCTTGATGACTTCAAGAGATGTTATTCCAACGAAGATGAATCAAAGTCCATTCCTTATTTCTGGCAAAAGTTTGATCCCCAGCACTATAGCATCTGGTTCGGAGAGTACAAGTACAACAATGAACTGACGAAGGTAATAACGATGATTAATTCTTACGAAAAGGAAGATGTACGCACGCGTGTACTTCTTGTTTTAATTGAAAGAAGAGGAGAATCTAGCAAATGGATTTATTGTTATAGGTGTTCATGTCTTGCAACTTAATTAGTGGAATGTATCAGCGATTGGACAAAATGAGAAAGGCGGCATTCGCCAGCGCTTGCTTGTTCGGAACTGACAACGACAGTACCATTAGTGGAATTTGGGTTTGGCGTGGTCAAGAACTTGCCTTTACCGTTAGTTTTACAAATAAATTTATATCATTCTCGAATAAACATAGATTTTTCTCCGATCTATCAGTATTATATACTCTGTATTTTGTCTTCTTTTCAGTTGTGTCCTGATTGGCAAGTGGACTACGAGTCGTACAGCTGGACCAAACTTGACCCCGAGAAGGAGGAAACTAAGAAATTGGTCGAACAATACCTTAGTTGGACCGGTACTGATAAGGAAGGACGAAGGTTTAATCAAGGGAAGATCTTCAAATAAAAACATTACCTAATAATAAGAATTTATTTGGAAATAAATAAATAAAGGAAAAAATCATGTAATGTCATAATTTTGAAGCCTTAATCTAACCTCTCCTCCCCCTTCTTCCCCTCAACTCGATTAAACTAATCCTATAGGTATACGTTGGAATCTTGAGAAATTAATTCGAGATTAGTGGTTGCAAGACTAATTAAAAACTTGATACTTTGAGACGCAACGAACGTTTTATTTATGATATTTTAACAACCTTACTTGACAAGAGAACGTATCATTGGGTATTAAAATCCCTTATCCAATAACCATTTTTTAACAATATTTACCACATCGGCTCTTAATTTGATCATTCTTGCAGGCTCATTAATTTGAATACCAATATCACGTCCCCTAATTGTTTTTAAGTGATTTCTTAAATCATCTGCAAAAATCCAAATGTCTCCATCGATTTTAGAAATCTCTGTAATTTTTCGCATTCCTCTATAAGTATTGCCTAAATAAACAGGCAGCATGTGGTTCTTTGATCGTTTAACAAAATAGGGATAATCAGACGGAGAAGCTGTAAATCACAAAATGTAAATCTATCGTGGCAAGAATTTGTAGGATCGAATAGAAATGACAAAACACCTTTAGGAGGTCTCCATCCTGATGGCAAATCATTCTTATCGAATGGTGGTGGAGATACAGTTTTGGGTGTTAACAACCATTCTACGTATTTCCACTCCGCAGGATCTTTAGAGACCTCATAGTCTGGATATTTATCAGGTCCTAGATAATCCGGTGATGCATTAAACCTACCGTCTCTCTTTTGAATCTGAATTTAGAGAGAAAAGAATCGTTAAAACTGAACGTTGAATGATGCGTCTCCTTATGGAATAAGAGAAAGAAAAAGTGCTTTAACCCCTTCTTCCTCTGTCATTACGTATTGCAATGCAAACCCTATGGAAAATAACAGGTGGGAATGGAGAAAAAGTGATATTGCCCTAAAACAACAGCAACATCATCACCATCACCACTACCAGCACTGTCACCATCAGAGTACCACTACTACTACCACACACGCATGAATATACCGATGATAATTTAGCAGGGAAAAAAAGAGAGAGATTTTTAAATCAGCGCAAATAATAGAAATGGCAAATGATAAATGAAAAGTTAAAGATAAGAATGGGATAATGGAAAATACCTGATAGAAAATTGGCAAGACATTGTTTCCGGGTATCGATTTGAAGGATAGAGGATGTAGAACCGTGGAAAGTGCCGAGCGTGTGAAAATCCGAAGGGCAGCCATTTTGAGAGTGTGGTAATGGTAAATAAGGGTCGGTGTCCGCCATTGGTGCGCACGGGCGCGTCTTGTCTTCTTTTACGTTCGTCACTTTCGATAAAAAGTTTTTTCTTGAAAGCACGACGATACGTTAGTTTGAAGAGAGTTTGATAAATTAGAGAGAGGGAGGGAGAGAGAGAGAGAGAGAGAGATAAGGAGTTTTCGCGATCGTCCATTTGGAGGAAAAGTAACTGGGAGAGCCTGTCATTGTGATTGGGGCTGTAAAAAAATAAAAGCTAGGAAATAGAGAAGGAAGAGGACGGACGCGAATGCGAATGCGAACGCAGGGTCAGTTATCGAGAACAGAGTATAGTAGAAGAGAGGAGAGGAGAGGAGAGTATTAGGAAAAGTGCCGCGTTGCGCCTACGAATTTTGTGAAGGATTTTCCCAGGTAGGGGGGTGGTGGTGTCGTCCTCCTCCCCCTTCTCCTTCCCCTTCTCCGAAGGGTTTCCTTGAAAGCTTGAGAAAATGAGATAGTCGAAGAACTCGTAAATCGGGTAGATCGACATATTTTTTTCTACCATATAATACTCGAAATTCGCTCGAGAGACGATGTTGAAAAGAGAAGGGGTTGAAAATTCCTAATGTAAAATAAGAAATTGATTGGAATTTTAGGAATTGGGAGTTGGAGCCTCGTCGTCTTCGTTGGATGGGAAGAAGAAGAAGAAGGAGAAGACAAGGAGGTGGAGGAGGATGAAGATGATGATGATGATGATGAAGAGGAAATAGTGGCGGAAGCACTGCATGCAACGAGGCGAAAGCGAGCAAAGCTTCGAGCGAAGAAAACAGAGGAAGAAGAAGGAGAAGGAGGTGGAGGAGGAGGAGAGGGAGAGAGGAGAGAGAAATGGATATTATGGTGAATTAGGAATTAGCGTGAATCGAGTATGGACCTGGGAGAGGTCGTAGAGTCCACCGTCAGGTGGCGGTAGTCTCAAAACAGTAGGACAGCGTACAGACAGACACCCTGCAACGGGACTGTGTTTTTCACGAGATTGTTTTTCGCCTTTTCCCCATTGAAATCGCGCTGTTACGAGGGAATTTTTTGGTTCAGAGGTAAGTTCGCACGATTCCATCAGTCCCCGTGACAAACTTTTCCGAAATAGCCTCGCCGCAAGCCCACACTAAACCTGAGAACTCTCGAATCGGGTACGACCTTTTGTTTATTCGTGGCTACTTTTTCGCGATCATTTCCGAGGTGAATTTCGATACTTAGCCAGTTCCGATCATCGAATTTTCCTGCTCGGAAGTTAAGTTGGGTCTCGTAGTTGCTCGCGAGGAAAGAATTTCGCCTCCCTCGAGCATCCGTGACCGGATATCAGTCAAAATATTTCGGAACAGTTCTTTGACCGAGAAGAGGCGCTCGCTCGATGTGTCCGTGTAAATGCAAAGTTTGTCACGTAATTTTTCTGACCGCCAGGGCCGCATCTATCAACCCCACTACTCGTTCTGGTACCCGTTCACCTACTTGTAGCAGAGATACCTCGTAGGACAAATTGTCTCGTACCCGGAATTTCATTAACGGGCGCGATCATTCCAAATTTCTAATTCTAAATCTTCAGTTCTTTTTTTTTTTTTTCATTTTTTCATTTTTTCATTTTTTTCTTTTTTTGTTTTGTTTCTTACATCCGACATATTCCCATTTACGTTTATCCTTTTACAATCGTCTCAGGTATGTGTGGATAGATTCTCTACCTAGCGCAAATTTCGTCCATGTCCGCGTACACGGGACGGCGGAGAGCTTGCACACGTCGTCGTTCAATCCTTAGTTCTCCTTTTCTTTCCTCGTCAAATTTACTCCACTACTGTCAGTCCAATTTAGCAAAGCGAAGAACCACCATTTTCCTTCTATTTCTCCCTTTCTTTCTATTCCTTCTTCCTCGAAATTTCCACCTCTACCAAGCTTCTTTCGAATCGATCAGACTAGCAGGAGAAACGTTTGACGCTTGATAGCGAACCATTTTTCTACTTGTTGCTTATCTTACCTATCGATTCTTTGTAGGAGCCCAATGTGGGTGGAGGTGAGATGGCATCCAGGGAAAAGAAACCCTTAGTGCCTTCAAAAACAAAGCAAAAGGCAAATAATGACTCTGGTATACCATCCAGTGAAACTAAACCTAAGAAGGGTAAAGCACTGACGTTTTTAAAAAATCAACAAGTCGCGCATGAAATACTGGATGCGGTAGCTACAGGCAGTCAGCTTGCTCCAAAGTTAGAAGCCAGTTTGCCACGTAAGAGAGCTCTTAAGAATTTGAAGCACAAGCAAAAAATTAAAGCCACTAGAGGAGGGAACATTATCTCATCCAAGATTACCAAGAAAGTACCGAACAAAAATCTGCGAAGAATCAATTCGGCGATAAAGAAAAACGTACGGACTAGAAGGCTAAAGCAGTCCAACGAGTTACAAGCGGGTAACAAAGATACCGATGTTAATGTAAGACTGTCTGATAGTCAGGCTAATAATACAGATACCACGGGTAAAACTTTTGAAATTGGCAGAGGTGCCAAAAACAACTTGAGGACCAAGAAGATAAAGCTAACATCCAAGACTGTCGGTGATTTAGAAAACAGTGATAATCAAGACATAGAGGGTTCGACTGACAACCACATTAAAGCCAGTCCAAAGCTCGGAAGAAAAGGGAAGCCTACGTTAGTAATCATAGATAGTACTTCCAAAAGTGCCAAATCATCGAGATTTTCAGCCGAAAGGAAAGCCAGTATCAAAGACAAAGAGAGCTGGTTGAAGGTCGTAGAGACTGACAAGTGCCCTAAGGGGAGAAGAAGTTGCAGCAAGGAAGTGGACTGTGTCGACAGCATAAGATCTGGTAGCAGTGTAGATTCTAAACTTGTGAAAACAGTGGATGAGAGAACTCGTAGAAGCAACGACTCTACCGAGCATAACGATTCCATTGACAAAACAATTGACGAAGTTATAGCATCAATGTTAACTGATTCTGAAGTCGATAGCAAACAGGGTGTTGCGCAACAACACTTGGAAGGAAAAATTACCAGAAGTAGGAAAATGTTAATAGACGAGAATCTTCTTAGTGAAATGGAAATAAAGAAGGAGGTAGACGCGGATGAGCCAGAAGCTGCTGTGTCCGATGGAGAATTGTCCATGGACACTGAACAAAAGTCCAAGGTCAAAGTAACTAGAGTGAGAAAAAGGTCCTTTGTCTCTCTGGGTCAAAAGATGCTACGTAATGGTAAGCAAAGAAAGTGTGATAATATATCTTCTGATAACGTACGTTTGGATTCTACTGGATTTGGAATGGATGTAGAATCTTCTTCTTCGGAATCTAGTAACAATGAATCTCAAATGCCAATAGTTAAAAATAATGATGAGATGTCTTCTGTGAAAGAAGAGATGCCAAAGAATAATGATGATAATGAAAGTGTAGCAGTAGTAGAGTACAATAATAACAGTGGACAAGAGGAAGCGATGGGAAAAGTAGGGCCAACATTAAGATCAAAAACAAAAGCAAAAATCACAGATAACGATTCAAAGAACTTTTCGTATGAAATTGGACACATAGGAGATATATGGTTGTCCAAGAAGAATGCGGATGATGCAGAAGAGAAAAAATTGAACAAAACCAACAACAGTCCTGAGCAGCAGCAACAGCAGCAGCAGCAGCAACAACAACAGGTGAAAAAGGGTGATACCGCTATTTCAAAATTGGTCGATAAACCAAAAGGAAGGAGAAACAGTTTAAACATAGATATGAAGAAGACAGTTAGTTCATTTTATTCGTCCGATAAATCTGATACAAGTCCCAAGTCACAAATTGATCAAATGATTGAAAATATAAAATTGACGATTGCCAAATCAATCGAGAGTAAAATTTTTGGACCGGAGAAAGGTTTGGGACTTGCAAAGAATTTTGAGGTACCAAAAATAGAAGAAGTGATAGCACCCTTAAGCACAGAGTCGCAAAAGCTTGGATTGGACGATACGGTAGAAGAGGATAAGCCTAACGTGTCCAAGATTGAGATACAATCGGATAGTACGGATAATTCAATACCGAAGGTAGCAGATACTGCCAAAGAAATTGAGAAACTAGTCATGGGCGACATTGAATTAGCGGAAACTCACTCGCAAAACGTACAGCAGGAGAGCGAATCCTCCTCCGATGTAGACGACACGAGGGAAAGCAGCACCTGTGAATCCAGCGATAAAAATAGGTCGGACGAGAAAAATGAGCAGCAAGAGGCGAAGGAGATGAAGGAGCCGATCGATGAAACTCCTGGTGCATTAGTATCAGGCTCTACGAATTCCGAAGAGAATAATATCAATGATCAAGAAATAGCGGGCTCTTCCTCTTTGAGCGACAAAGAATCCATTCCTATCAATAGGAGTAAATCCTTAAGCGTTGCTGCTGCCGCCGCCGCCGCCGCCGCCTCCTCCTCCTCTGAGGATGATGAACAGAAGCCTGATGATTCGAGGGGGAAAGAGACAATTGGCAAGGAAGAAAATTCTAATGACTCTCATTGTAATAATGACAATAATGACAATACTGCTTTTGACGCGATCGCGATACCCGAAGAAAGTTCGGAAGACAACGAGAACATTGAGAAAATCGAGAGGGAAGTAGTAGGTAGGAAGATAATGGAGACAGGAGAAACGGAAAATGTTAATGAGAATGTCAATAGTATACCTGAGGAATGCGACGATGACACTGAAACGTTGGAGAGTATATCGCGCGAGGTCGAAAGAATTGTGGCAGCGGAGGAAAACGGAGGAGAAAATTCACCTAGCGCGGCAGGTCATGATCACGACTTAGCCGATAAAGAACAGCAACAACAGCAACAGCAATTCGATAAAGATTCTGACGTTATCGCAACTTTGGAGGTAGAAGAATCGATTGCTGGTGATGTCGAAGTGCCAGAACTTTCGAAAAATGGTTCGTGCATAAATTCGGAGAAAGAAGAAGAAACGTCGTCGTCGTCGTCGTCGTCGTCGTCATCGTCATCATCATCATCGTCGCCGTCGTCCAACGGTAGTAACAGTGGCGAAGTAGTAACGGATTGTACCAAGAGTCGCGAAGAAGTTGATTCCAATGTCGGTTCTTCCGAGACATTTGATGATCATCATCATCATCAGAATGAAACTGTTGATGACGATGATACCATTAACAGTAAAGTCATCAACGACGAGGAACAAGAAGAAAAATGCGGCAGTAGCGAGGAGATTCGCAAAATATCCGAAACGCAGAGCAATAACATCAATAATAAGGAAGACGATGAGAATGACAAGAACGAGGAAGAGAAGAACAAGCGTGTATTAAGAACGCGAGATAGAAAGAAGAGTGAAAGATCAAAAATGAAAGTGGAAGATAGCACGTCTCAAATTGGTGACTTTTCAACGCAGAATGACATTACGCAGCAACAGCAACAGGATATGGCTCACAAAGATGAAAAGGTTTCCAACGAGGAGAAGAACGAGATGAAAATGGATACCGCCACCGCCGCTCCTACCGTCAGCAGCAATAGCAACAGCAGCAGCAGTGGTGGTTCAGAGCCACCAACCCGCGGAAGACGCGGTTGGAAAAAACGCAAGGAGGAGCAACAGCAGCAGCAGCAGCAGCAACAACAGCTGTCTACTATGAAAACTAAACGCCCTAAACGAGAAATACGAAGATCGGAGCAGCAAAACAAAGAGGAGACTTTACTGGATAACGAGGTGGCAAAAATTAATGAGAACAAGCAATCTTTTCTTGGTAATTACAGTGGCGGCAGCGGCGGTGGTGATGCTGGTGCTGGTGCTGGTGCTGGTGCTGGTGCTGCCGGTGGTGGTAGTGGCAGTGGCGATGACGTAAAAACTGAAAACTTTCGAGGTTTTTCCGAAGGTGGACGCAAGACGGAGAAGAATCCAAAGAAATCTGACAGTACGCGCAGTAAATCCGAGAATGATATGATTTCCGTGGACGAGGAGCCTGCCTCGACGAATTGCATTGGAAGAAATTCGGAGAATCGCTTGTTAAAACGAACCTTGGTAATCGCTGCGTCGTCGGACAACGAGGGTGGAAAGAGTGAAAAGACGCCTGATCTACAGAAAGATTCGGACGAGGGATCTACGTCCGGCGAGTCGTCGAGTAGCATAAATACAAAAATATTGGAGACTCCGGAGGATAAAGTGCGAAAGGAAAATATTTTACGCATGTTGGGCTTGGAGTCGTTGGAAAAAGCAGCCGAGAGAATAAATCATCAAAGGGCGAAGAAGGAGCAACAGTCTTCCGGAACTTTGAAGACCGTTATCAGAGTGCAGAAGGAGAAGGAGAAGGAGAAGGAGAAGGAAAAGGAAAAGGAAAAGGAGAAGGAAAAGGACAACAGCAAGAAGCGATCGAGATCTCCCCTGAAAATGGTATTGAAGCAAGGCCGTAGCGACGGTGATGGCGATTCACCAGAATTTTACACCATACAGAAGGAGGTGAGTTTTTGCACGTGTCTCTTCTCCATTTTCTTTATATAATCACAAGCTACAAATTGTTCATCTAAGATCTATATTCAACGGTCTAACGAGAGTTTTGTTATTATTACAAATATCATCGCCCCCTTTTTTTCTTTCTTTTTCAGTTTGGAACCAGTGGTTTGGGCGATAGCAGCTCTGGTGCGAACCGAAAGTTCACTACTAACCACAGACACTCTTGCGGTAATCCTGGTTGCGGGAATAACTACGTTAATTACACCTTTTCCTTTACCGCTTTATTAAAACTCACCATTTTTTTACACTCTCGTTTTACACACGAAAAATCCCTCGGAAACTTTTGTCCAAGATGAAACAGAGAGATTGAGTGTGTGTGAGAGTCTGTGCTCATTTGAACAAGTTGTCGGGAGCATTCGACATACACGATGATCATCATTGATCGTTCTTCATATACTACTACTAATGTTGCGTTACTAATGAGACTCCTAATGATCTTTATCAAAGTTCCATGTATTATCTCTTCTAAAAAGCCACATTCACGAAAGTCATAAATTATTTAACACGGCATGCCTATATCTATATATTCTTCCAATGATAGAATGACATTTGGTAACTATTGACAATTATTAATTATAGACTCGACTGATGAAAACCTTTCACTTTTTCATTTTTTTGCATTTTTTTTTTTTCTTTCACTTTTTCACTCTAATGAATAATTAGGAAATATAACGCATGAATGTATCTGTCTAATATGCAGCGGGGTGATCTGAGAATGATTTTAAAAATTGACAATTTTCTTATCATAGAAGAAGATATTGAAGAAGCTGTACCAAAGGATCGGCAGTCTCTCGTCATTCCAGAAAAATCGTCATCGTTTTCTATTCATCCCGGCCGTTTGTGCGCCGATGTGTGTTGCTATTGTTTCGGCAAATTCGGTAGTTTGGATACACCGATGCATTTAGCGCAGATGAAGTCTGACGAAAGACGCAAGAAAATTTTAAATATCGAAAGGCATCTGACAAAAGACTCGTGCCTGTGCGATGCTTGCTATCGGCATGTCGATAGGAAGGTAAATAAACGCTCGCGTACATAAGTTAAAGTTTTAATTGAACTTTAGTCACTTTAATTTTGACCAACAGGCCAATACTAGTCCAACGAATATGCAAACTAAACCACAAAAGCAGCATCGTCAGCTTATGGTTTCCAAGTGTTCGGCTCGCGATTGTAGAGATGCGGCAAGGCATCATGTAAAACGTCGCTGGTTGCTTAAGATTAAGCAAGGTTTGCACAATCAAGTAAGTATATGGAATATATGCACACGCGCACGCATCTGCTGTGTACATTGAGCGACGCGGGTACCAAATTGTCCCTAAATTGTGTGTCACAGGTCGACATAGACTGGGAATCGAGTCAACATACGTCCATGTCATTTTGCGTCAATCATTACAGCAAAATCGAGAGATTCCTCACGTGCGCTTTATGCAAAAGAAGGCTCGCAAGGAATCATACACATCAGTTAGCCAATGCGGAAACAGACGAGTTGAACAATCGACTAAATCAACAGGGTATTCCGGTCTCGTTATCCGCTGGAACCTTTGTCTGCAAACTGTGTCGATATTTTACTCAATTGCAACTGAAGTACAAGGATATCGAGAATATGAGCATGAATCATAAAAGCTTCTTCAAGAGTTATCGTAAACGGTAAATTAAATGCTTCCCCTTATCGATTAGTAATTGATCAGTGATTGCTAATCGATAAGGAGAATGAGAGAGAATCAATGCCCGCTTGATTGAACCACCAATAGTTTCCCCCACCCCCCTCCTTTCTCGGTCATTTGTCTCGATGTAAACACTTTTCTCCTTTCTTTCATCTTTCAGAATCCTGCATTATCACGACATTGAAGTTCTCGAGAATG
Organism: Sclerodermus sp. 'alternatusi'; assembly: GCA_037305995.1. Taxonomy (NCBI): domain Eukaryota; kingdom Metazoa; phylum Arthropoda; class Insecta; order Hymenoptera; family Bethylidae; genus Sclerodermus; species Sclerodermus sp. 'alternatusi'. Next base: position 2,464,943 of record CM074554.1, on the reverse strand, counting down.
AGAATGACGACAATCAGAGTCAATTGTCAAAGGACAAGGAGAAGCGAAAGAGATCGAAGGGTCTCTCAACGAAATCCATCAATCCTAAATCTCCCGAAACGATGAATTCAAATTCGGAAAAGTCGACGCCTGAGCCGAGCAAAAATGGTACGATCGAAACCGAGAACGAACGTACACCTAAAATCAATACGGACAGCGCTACACCCGTAGATGTTCAATTCGTAGGTATAGAGAGCACCGTGGAGAAGTTGAAGAAGCGAAGGTTGATCGATGTGCAAGATTACTTGACAAGTAATATTAATAACAATAATAATAATAATAATAGTAATAGCGGTAGTAATAATTGCGATGCGTCCAGCGAGGTGGTCGAAATACTTGCAATGGACAAAGAGGTAACTTTAACTAGACTGCCAAAGAGGTCCAGGACGAATAACGATATAACGCCTGTAGTTCAACGATTAGGTGCCAACCCTTCGATCAGCGTACGAACGCTTTTCCCGGGAGAGGAAGAAATGAACTTGCACGCCAATATAGAGTTCGCGAATGTCCGAGAGATCACTCCTCAGGGATGGGAAAAGTGTGCTACGATGATTCAGTACGATCGCGAGACAAAGTTATTGTGGCAGGAGCTGCAGAGGCCGTATGGGAATCAGAGTTCGTTTCTTCGGCATTTAATACTGTTGGAGAAATATTATAGATCGGGTGATTTGATCTTGGCACCGAACGCTTCGAGGAACGCAATAAATTATTCTACGTCAGTTCAAAATAGATTGATTTCTTACGAGGGTCCGGAGAAAATGGACGAACCGATCATAGAACCGATTTCCGACTACAACAATTCTAGACGATTGAGCGGTGGCTATGTCGTCGAGCGTGACAGACTGTCGTTTCCAAGTACAAGCTCGCTGAAGAACGTACAATCGGGAAAGAGTGCTGTACAAAAAGTTATGAAATTGAATTCCGGGGTATCGATCATTAAGAAACCGCCTCCTAATCTTCAACGATTGAGTTTACCCTCTACCAGTTCAACGAACGTACACATGAGACGCAAAGATGGACAGAAATTGGGTTCTTCGGGTGGAAAGGTATTTCAATTGAGCGAACCGGATTTCAAACGGCTGCAGAGTCTAAAGAAGCAAAAACAAATGTTGAACGATAAACCGGTACCATCATCATCACCGGCGGCGGCGGCGGCGGCAGCGGCAGCGGCAGCAGCAGCAGCGACATCATCAGCAACAGCAGCAATGACAACAGGGAGCCCTAGTGGTGGTACTAATAATTCAACTTCACCTTCGCCACAGAATTTGAAAAATTCAACTCAATATCAAAAAGCTCAGCTAGCCGCGCAAACGCAATTTCAGAAACATCTTAGAATGCAACAGGAAATGCTGAGCCGTCAATCGAGGGGCGACTTTGAGCCCTTGATTTGCGATATTAGAACATTAGCAAACGAAAATAGCCCGACACAGAATCTTTTGCACAATTTAAATCTGCCAAAATCTATACAAGTGACGACCAAGCCATCATCAAACCCCGTTCCAATTCTGCCAAAAATTCCAAAGTCACTCACGGTAATTCCGCAAACGGTGACAAGACCGGAAAAATGAGAGTTTCGATTTGTTTCTATGCAATGAAAACAACAAGGGAAATAAAAGGTAATTTCTACGTCCTGACACTGATTCTAAAAGAATAGGATGGAAAGAAGAGAGTGGAAAAGTTTTGCACGGAACAAGTTTTCAAGATTACACGATTAGTCAATTGTTGCGTGATGACACTTGTTGATGAATCGAAGTGATGAAAGAAAGCAAGAGAGATAATAACTACTGATACGTTGGCCAATGTTTAGAAAGTAGAGGAAGAAACAGTAAGCACAATCTGCCTTAAACGCGTGTTTAAAAGTGCGCGCTTTGTTGAGCCATGATGTGATCTACATGAGAAAACGTGTAGGAAGAAGATTTTTTAATGGAATATGATACGGAGACTAGCGACTTATGTATTTACATGATTAAATACAGATTCTAGATAGAAAAGAATAATCATGTGAAGATAATATGAAAATATATTTAAAGCAAATGCTATATCTATATCGGAAGAGAGAGAGAGATACAGAGAGTTAGCAACCAAAGCTTCGATGAGCCGCGGCATATATCGTGCGAATATCCCAAGAAAAGTGCCTAAAGTAACATGAATGAAGTTAGTTTTTATTAACATTATATATATATATATATCTATCTATATATATATATATATTATACACAAAACTGACTCGTGTGCACCTATGAAGCTCTGTGATCGTTGAGCAATGGGTTCACAATTTTCTTTTTGTACACACACACACACACACACACACACACTTCTATATATATATACACACACACAAACACACATGCATCATTCATAGAACCAATTCTTCGAGGCTCGAAGAAACAGGAAGAAAATAAGAGAAAGATGACGTGGAAGAAGAAGAAATCACAAAGACAGAACCGGATGTTAGTTCGATCATTGAATAATGTTAATTGGTCATCGTTTTTTAATTTCTTTTCCTACTTCAGGAAATCGAGACTGGAGTACTAGAAAACAAGAATGAATGACCGTTCCTTCTGCTCTGAAGAAATTTGCTATCTCTACTAATATATAGCACAGTGGAATATGTGCGGGTATACAGTTTTCCCTATTAAGGAGAATCTGTTTATCGTTATCTCTACTGTAAGTACTCTTTAGAGACTTTAAAATTGTATATTATTGTTGGCCTGACCCTCTTTCGAGGAGCGCAATGACGACTATGACTTGTAATTAACGTACCGACGAAAAATTAGGTTTCAGTTGCGATAAATTTATTAAGTAGGCATAGATATATATTTACATATCTGTACGTACGCGTATATGTATGTATATGTATGTGCATACCTATGCATTGAGCTTATTTATTACGTTATTTCATTCTTGCATTGTACATAATGAATGATATGAATCTAGTTAATAATTTTCTTGATTTATTTGGTAAAAAAAAAATAAGTGACTATCGTCATGATTGCGTAGATATTGTAGTGTGGGATTCCTAAGATGGTATATAGCGAATGGTTATTGTTCGAGAAAGAGGATGAATTAGATCTATTTTCAGTCCCCCATTCGTTCTTTGTTCTATTTATTTACGATATAGATGATTTTTCTTAAAAATATATCCACGTGCATGCAGAACATAGGTGCGTTGTTCGAAGGTCTCGATTTCACAAATATAAATAATAGAATTTTCAATCACACACACATATTTTTTTATATTTCATCTTATTATAAATCTTAATGATTTCTTGAAATAAGTTTAACCGATTTACTATTATGCTAAAAACTTGATGACAAAGTGATAAGTGATATTAAATGCCTTAAGATGACGCTTGTAATTGTCGGTGTCAATTTTTTCATTGTATATAGTGAGAAATTATAACAAATTTTTACAATTAAAGAGAAAGCTAAGGAGAAAAAGATAGAAAGGTGGATAGAATTGATTAGGTAGGTAGATACAAGATGCATAGATAGGTAGGATGATAGAAGTGTGTACGGATGAATGGATGGATAAAAGAAAGAGAGAGAGAGAGATTGTTATCTAGTTAGGTAATTAGATTATTGGTTAAATAGGTAGAAATGAATAGACATATAGATAAGTAGGTAGGTACGTAAAATAAAAGGTAGAATAAAATCTATTTTTTTATATTGTTAATCATTTTCAAATTTCTCACGACACAACCGAATAGAAAGTACATTTTGCTCGAGTACATGTTTAAATATATGTATATATGTCGCGTACACACTTGTATGTTACGTGTGATAAAGATATTGAAAATGTTGAACACAGAATTCAATTTTCTTTCTTTTTTTTTTTTCATTAATTTCGTTAAAAAATATGCGCGTTTACAGCTAGTTTTGTAGAAATTTTATCATTGAATTAAGTTTGATTCGTAAGACAAAGATATGTAAAGTTGTACTCGATGAATTAAATTAAAAAAAAAAAATAATAATAATAATAATAATAATAATAATAATTGGAATATAACGTTTAAAAAAGTCTTGCTACGCATGAACTGATTATACTGAGAATGTATTTGCAGTAGTTTAGGCTTTCTTATTATTTTATACTAAACTCTTATCATATATTTTCTTTTGACAATGTCTTCGCATAAGAAGAACTATGTATTCAACGCATATTACCATTTATTATTATGGTTTGTCAAATATTAAAGTGAATATTTTATTTTATTTTATTTTATAACAAACGAATATAAATGAGAATATTTCAATGTGTGTTAGAAAAGTTGACAAGAAAGTTGTAGAATTCGCTTTGACTAGAGATATATATATATATATATATATATGTATATATATATATACATCACGTATTCGTATAATTATTTTAAAAAGTGAATGAAACAATGATCAAAGTATTTAAAAGAAATGTGTATTCTAATCTTTATGCGGATGTTACTCTATCCTAAAAAGCCTTACGATTAAGAATTAAGCAAAATAAATTGAATTTCGTGTGAAAAAAAAAATTAGAAAAAGAAATCGAGACCTTCGGTTTTACATTGATTGTTGAATTGTCACGAGGAGGAACGAAGAAAGACGGGGGGAACGAAAATAGACGATTATTGTTGCATCCTCAAAAGAGTGTGATCTATTAAGAAAATGGATGGAAGAAAGAATAATAGATTGAAATTATAAATATATTTATGCAACGTGGTGCATACATGCATGTAGATATTGTATGTATGAGCATATAGACAAAGTACTTGATGATGATGGTATGCTGCTATCCAGAGAAATGCTCTATTTTAATAAGGATATTTTTGATATGTGTATACAGAGACATATGTGCACGCACGCTGGTGTGTATAAACGTGTGTGTTTATAAATGTGTACGTGTAGACGTGCACACAAACACAGACGCCTATACATAGATAAGTGCATACTCTTGTGCAAACAATTAAGTGAGTGTACATATTTATATCTATATGTATGTATGCGTTTGTGTGTTTCGCAAATTCTAGCTATTGGCTAAATTATAGAATGATCAATCATAAATTAGCCTTATCGATGATGATGATGTGAATTCGCATCTAAATTCATACATTTGTTACAAGGGAGAATCTCCTTTCGGTACTTGCCCGTTGCACACGCATAACACACATATGTATATCGCGTATAATTAAATTTTTAATTACATTTTTCACGCGACTTTTACTTAAGACGGAAAACGTAGAAACATAGAAATATAGAAATGAGGAAATCCATTGATTAGGAGAGCTTTGACGAGACGATAACGTTTCTAATTCGCAAGAGTAATGTTGAAGCTTTGAATAAGAGATTCTCCCGAAGAACGCATCAAGAGAAGAAGAAGAAGAAGAAGAAGAAGAAGATGGGGAAGGAATATATAAGAATGTGAGAATAATTAAAAGAAAGTGCGTTTTTAAGTTTAAGAATTCTATTTTTCTGCTGAAAGTGAAAATAAATTGTATAAAATGTTGTGAATGAACGCGATGAAAAGTAGTCGAGGAATACGCAAAGATTGAAGTGCGCTCACTTGAGATGCATGCACATACACACATATGCGTATACGTAAATGTATATGTGTGTGCGTGTGTGTATAGACATAAATGCATATATTAATTAGCGATGAATAGAAAGTGAATAAAAGAAATGGATGGGAGTATGCGTATACCTATCTTATCGTATTTTGGCTTTAGCACATTGGCATTGGCATTGCGTTGTCTGGCTGACAGTACATGGTGATTTACTACTGGCGCATCAATTTGCCAGTGGAAAAAACCAACGCGAGTATGCTACTGTCTTAAAGGGGAGACGGACAAGATGCGCGTTTGAAAAGACGTCAAATTTCTAATCTCGTTATTTTGTGCTTAAAACTGTCTCTCTCTCTCTCTCTCTCTCTACATATATATATATATATATTGATGATTGGTGAGAGAGGAGAAAAAAATGCCTTGCTCGTCTCGTTATCGGTTTCACAATTAACGATAAAAATAAATCGAAAATCATGAGAAGGGTATAAAAAAAAACCTTCTCCGCTTTCTCTTTCCCTATTCTAATTCTTCAACTCCATCAAGTAATAACATCTTTTCTTACCTCTCTTCCTTCCTTCTTCCAGTATCTCTTACTAATCCTGATTCTAATTGAGGGGGTGGGGGGTGGGGGTTCTAAAATATTCTGGTCATGATTTTCGCGTTACGTTGATATTTTGCACAGAGCAATGATAACGAGAGGAAGTTTAGACATTCAACGTTCTTCTCCCCTGCATATTGAACTCGCGTGACAATCGCGGCTATAGAGAAAATGTTGTTGTTGCGTACTGTATACTGCCGATTAGCAATTGTATCGATAACTAGAGCACAGAGATCATAGAGAAGCAGGGATAAAATAAAAGAAAAAGATAAACTATACTTGAATGCGATCGAAAAGCAATAAGCGATTAAAACAAGACAAAAAAAAATAGGTTTTCTTTACGCGCGCAAAGCGTTGCATCCAGAGTCACTGAGAAATTAATTTTTCATGAAATTCACGTCCCCAAAGTACAAGACCCGTGGCTTCCTGATTAATTAAGAGGTAGTGTAGTATTTTCTTAGAGATTTCTAATTTTCTACCGCGTAGCGAAATAAATTTAATCGTGTTTATCGATCGTTCTGACCACTGCCGTAATTAGCAATTTTCGAGGAATTTACTACAAGTACATTTTAACGATTGATCAACGCTTGAGACGAAAATCTACTTGGAAAATAATTCTCATTCTCATATATATATATTTTCATATGCTATATTTCTTCTTCGCAATTACGTAATCGCGTTAATCTATCGAAAAATCTATAATTTCAATTTTTGCAATAATCATCGGATTTCAAAATCATTGCTTCTTTTTTCTTTTTCTTTTTCTTTTTCTTCTTTTTATAGGCTGAAAGAGCAAAGAGAAGAACAAAAATCGACTTGATGAACGATTGTTCATAAAACTATAGTTTTATAACGCGAGTTCATTGAAATTAATATGAATAAAAATGTATAATTAATTTCTAGAGTGTTGTACATAAAAATAATCTCATGATAGAGAGCTGAGAATCATTTTTTATATATACAAGAGTACGAGCATACGACGAGCGATAAAGGCTTAGTAATAGTATTAATAATGATGATGATAACAGCAACAACACAATAACAATAATATAATAGTGATAATAAAAAAAGAATTTTAAAGAAAAAAAGGTAAATTTTCGAAATATTTTATCAATTTCAAATCTATATATTAGTAAAAAGACAAAAATGATTATTTTATATTTTAAAAAGTTATCATTATATCGTCGTCGTCGTTGTCGTCATCAACATCAACATCATCATCGTCGTCGTCATCATCATCGTCATCGTCATCGTCATCGTCATTACAAGTATATAGTGATAATATTATTATTAATAATTATAATATAGTAGTAATAGTGGTGGTAGTAATAGTATACTAGTGATAGTGATATAGCGATTATCATAATAAAATTAATAATAAAAAAAAGAACTCTATTCCACTTTTCTTTTCATCATATCACGTGGTCATTGTTATCATTAATATTATAATTAATAATAATAATAATCGATTGATTAAATCTTGTATGAAAGAATGGAAAAAGGTACTCACCCACTACTTAAAAGCTCGGCTCTTCACTGCTGTAGTAGAACTCTGTGAAACATTCATTGTGTAGGTCATTCATGCACGATGAAAAGACTTCAACTAAATACACAGAAAATTACAAAGTCAAAACAAATTTCATAGAGAAACAATAGTAATGCATGTATGCTTGTATCTTTCTTTCATTTTGTTCGTTTGTTGTTGTGTTGTATGTATGTCTGTCTGTCTGTCTGTCTACGTCTCTACCGAAATTAAGAGAATCGCGTGCAATCATTGAATATATTTGGAAAGATGTGTCATTTGTATAGATATTGACATTGACCTATCGTCGTCATCATTATCGTCATCATAACTATCTCATCATCGTCATATATACACGAATACGCGTGAAATTTCTTCAAATGTAGAAAGTTAAAGATGTAAACGCAATACACGGGTCTTGTAAATGGAATTTTTTAAAAGAAAAAAATACTTCTTGAGCTGGTTTGCAACGTGACTTTTGGGATTATCATTGTCGATATAGCGTTTTTTGTGTGAACGCTTTTTTCTATTAAAAAAAAATTAAAAAAAAAAAATAAAAGAATACAAAAAAAAAGAACCCCTGACGTCTTCGACATTATCATTTGTAAAATGCAGCGCGCGAACTTGCGCTTGCACTTGAGCTCATACATCTCTGCGAATATTATGTTATTTATATTAATATTAACACACACGTTATTATTACTATTATAATATGATAACCTTTTGTTTATTTAGTTTTAAAATCTACTACCTATTATTAGTTCTTCATCCTTTGTATATATATATATATATTCGCAACACACTCAATATATAATAATTATTAAAGAGAAAAAATAAAGAATAAAAATACCAAAAAAGAAAATTTGTCAATCAATGATGTATATTCCCTCGAATGTCTCTTCCTTTTCTTTTTACAGACTCGTCGTACTCCTTCTATACATTTATATCTATTTAAAGCTAAGATAAGGATATCTGGAAGCAAAGAAAAAAATATTTTATGTAATTTTTTTTTTTATTTGCAATTTCTTCAATATAATTGGTAACTGAATTCATATAACTAATGCTAAAAACCTAAACAACGTACGAAACTTTATACATAGCTAGTTTTCTTACATACTTCGTCAAGACAGCTATTTACAAGAACTGCTTTGGGTCACTCGTTACAATTTTTCCTTTTTCTTTATCTTATTCTCAAATTTACCTCTTTTTCTTTCTTTATTACTCTTTGTGGATTGATTATCTTCTTCTCATCGAAGTGTAAAGTGACGTGTGTTTCGAGGGAAGATTTAAGGGGATATTTCTGTGCACCTGTAATTTCAATCAATGATTTACCCATATGCAATTTCCTCCACTTTCTTTGCAAAACATTATCTACTTTTAATATACAATATATATATGTGTGTATACATACATATATATATATATATATATAAGAGAAATTTTATAACATTTTATTGACGATTTTTTCCAAAGGAAATGATTTTATCGTAACAAGCTCACAAAGAGAAAAATTCAGCTCGAAAAGAAGAATAAAAAAAACTAATTGCCGATAAGTTTCCAGTAAGATTTTTAACAAACGAATTGCAAAGAGTAGGATAGCAGGAGTGCGGAAAGAAGTATTTTATCATACGAAAAATAAGAATGATATAACACTCTTGAGAAAGGACCAATATTTCGTTGGAATTGTTATTTAAACAATCGATGTAACTCTATGCACACGCAAGACATACGTAGATCTTACAGGCATGAGATTGAATTGTTTTTTTGAAAGGATATTATTTACCAATTATAATTTAATTTATTTAATAATATAATTTAAAATTATAAAAGACAATTAAGAATTGGAGCAAAGATTTGGAAAATTCACCTTTCAAAATTGATTTTACCACATATACGTAAGTGGCATACGTAATAATGCGCATACGCGTAATATTGGTCATTTAACAAAAGGGGAAAATATAAAATAAATTAACTATTGCACCCAACGTAAAAAAAAATAATAAGAGGTTTAAGATGTTGTAAAAAAAAAAAAAATAATAATCTGATAATTTCTCTTACTTAAAGGATACGTTGAAACGAAGAAGAGAACAAAAATCGTTTCCGATTCTCTTTTATAATAAAAAAATAAAAAGTTATATTTACGGCAGAAACAACGAACTTTAAAACAAAAAGTTTCGACGAAAATTTTAAATAAAAATTTCTATATAACAAATCAAAAAAGAAAAAAAGAATCTCGTCAAAAACAACGTATTAACACCGTAAAAATAACTTTTACACATCAGCTTTTAACAAATAATCGTATACGTATTTTAAATACGCTAATTATAACCAACTCCATTTTCAATTTTGACGAGTGTTATAAGAATACCCTTTTTGCGCATGATACAAGAGCAAGTTTCAATATAAATCGCATATATGCGCGTGTATGTATCATACACACATGTACACGCGTGTGTAATATAAAAATGGAGTTTTCACGATCAGTAGCGAAGAACTATAGAAGCTCATAAGAAACGTGTAAAGATTTATAAATTAAAAAGGAAAAAGAGGGAAGATGGAAGAAAAAAGAAGAGAAGAGAAAAGTGCGGAGAAACGTACCTTGCTCTATAAATTTCTACATTTGTGTGTGTGTGTGTGTGTGTGCGCGCGTATGCGTGGGGCAAGCTCGTTAGACGTCGTAGAAGAACGTTAGACCTCGAAAGAACTGATACTTGGTCAACCTTCGAGAATAACAGTGGGATCATCGGTATTTTACAGAGAAGCCACCGTACGTACGCGCATGTACGTGATACCTGACTGACGCTATGTACACGCATACAATTCACATCCATTTGCCCATGCACACACACACACACACACACACAGAGCTGTATGCATCGCAATGTTTCTTTGCCACGTACATAGAACCGTGTGTATGTATGCATGTATATAATAATTCAATTTATTAAAATGATGAGAGAATTTAAAGGAAAAACTGAGGAATAATTGAAAAGCAAGAGGAAGAGGGGGCAGAGATTGAGAGGAAAGTAAAGTTCCACCTTGTTTCAAGTGGAAAACTTAAAAACATACAAGAGCTAAGGCCTATCGTGGCATAGTATAATATTTCTCTATTGCTTATATAGAATTTATAACTGCGCGCGCGCTCTTTTATCATACGATGATTGTGTCATCGTCATTCGCGCGCAGCTAACCTACTTATTCTTATAGGCGCCAACATGAATAAAATCATATTTAAAAATTTAATTTAGTTTAGTATTTACTTTGTTTTTTTTTTTTTTAAAAGACTTTCGATCCTCATACTGGCGCGCATTACTGTCTCATCGACATCCTTCAATCGTACAATTCACACTATGCCCTTAATTCATTTGTACAATCTATATACAGTCATATGTATTTTTCTCGTCCTCTTTAATTAATTATGTATAAACATATACATTGACGCTTATAAAACAATGAGTGTATTTGGAGAATGGATCGACGTCCATTGATCAATGTGTTTTGGTTTTCGTCTTTTAATATTATTATTATTATTATTTATACGAATGTGTCTCTGTCTCTTTTCTTCCTTTCTCGCATTTCTTTCTTCTTCTTTCTCTTTTACTTTACTCTTTATCAGCGCCAAAATGAATCGCTGACTCGTAAATTTGTAATATGCGTATAAGAGAGAGGTTGAATTCGGTGGTTTTCATTTAAAACTTTTATCTTGCACTCAACTAGTTAGTTTACATCCTTACTTTTTTTTTTCTTTTTACTATTGAATCTCCTTGGTAGAAAACGTCTCGTTCGCGAAGGGACTGCTCGAGAAACACGAATGCAATCTTGATCGAGGTTGAGATAAACTTGTAGCAGGTTGCTAGCTATTGTCACTGTTTCCTTTTTCTCTATTATTATTATCATTATCGTTATCGTTATCATTATCATTGTCATTGTCATTAACATTATCATTAATACCATTATAATTAAGACGTGATTTTTGAGTAATTTGTCAATCGTAATGCAACCCAATTGTAAGAGACTATGATTGTAAAGCAACGTGTTAAAAATCACTTTGGTCCAATGAAGAGGTGGAACAGCGATAGATCGCTATATATATATACCGTGTGACAATAGTGCTGACAAAGTTTTCTCTCTCTTCCTTTCTGTATTTTTAGCGTAATAGATAATTTTTGGTCCTTCATTTATGCAATTGATGCAATTTATCCAGCTAGGCTCCTCCATAGATTCTCATAGGCTGTATAGAATCCGCGATAACTCTACAGAGCGATTACCGAGAGAGGCACGATACAGTACTTGGTGTATGTGTATGTGTATTGGTGTGTGTGACGATGACAAATATACATATAGATATAAATGTGGATTTTTACAATATAACGATGTTTGTTTGTTTCAAGTAATCGAGCTACCGAACGACTACTGTAGGTAAAACGCGGCGAGTACAAAAAGAAAGTAATGAACGGACAAATGGTCGATTGTGAGTCTTTTCTTAAAAAATGAGGAGAAGGGAAGGGAAGGGAAGGGAAGGGAAGGGAAGAAAGAACGAAGAAAAGAGCGCGTGTCAAGGAAGGTAGAGGTGTAGGGCGAGCTGAGAATGAAATAGGAAGGTCCGTTTATTCGTTCGTTTGTTTGTTCCATGAAATAACTTGTTAGCACTTTGCAAGTATAGAGATGCGCGTCAAGTGCGCGCGTCAACATCCGCATCCACGAGATATGCATTGATTCGTCTCCGACGCGGATACGTGGCTCTAGGTTTCTAATCCTGGTACCAGACTGTGAAATGTCTGGATATCGTGAAAGGCTCTGCCACAACTCTGATTATTGTTCCTTTCGAATTTCGCTAGGTCAAAGTGTTCGTCGAGGCTCTGCAACTCCACCAGTCGCTCCTCGAGGGTCTTTGCGGAATCGGCGAATCTGGCAAAGTCGCAGATCCTGTCGGGGTCGCAATTAACCGTGTCCACCACCTCCATGATATCCGTCGTGGGTCTAGTGATGTCGTCAAGATCGGAGACGAAGAAGTTGGCGGTTGTCGCGTTGCCGTTGCAGCCGATAGCACCGTTGGTGCAGGTGGTGATGGCGGCGGCAGCGGCGGCGGCGGCGGCGGCGGCGGCGGCGGCAGCTGCGGTGGTACTCGAGACTATGGACGAGGAGGTGCTGGAGGGGGTAGCCGAGGTCGCGCGATCGCTCGAGATCGAGATCGAGATCGAGCTCGGACTGAGCCGGTCCTCGTAGAACAGCAAGTTGTGGTGCTGCGCTTCGGCTTCCGGGTCCTGCACCACCTGGTCAATGTGGGACAAGAGTCGGGGGGTTGGTGGTATGATGTAAAAGTCGCTAAAAACATCGTCCTGAAGGTCCAGGTCGTCGTGCCTCTGCCGTTTCGGGGAGAGGACGTCAGCGACGTTTCTCGAGTCTTTGCTGCTCATCAGCCTATTTGTTTCGATAGCGAGAGGAGGGAGGGAGGAGGGTCGGAAGGAGGGACAGAGAGAGAGAGAGAGAGAGAGAAAGAGAAAAAACAGAATTAATATTTTGAGAATCGTGCAACTATAGTAAATAAAAAAAAAACCAAAAGGAATAGTTTGTAGAATCGACTTTTCAAAATGAATCAATCAATCAATCACCTTTTTCTCGAGGTAGCATCCTCGTCGTTAACCGTAACGATCAGGTTGTTGCCGACGTTGTTCTCCTTGACATTATCGTCGAGGTAGGTGACGATCGGGAGGCCATAGCTTCTGCTTTTCTCGTCCCGATTTTCTCGCTGTAGCCTTTTCACGGCGTTGTTGATGAGAACCGATCTATAGAGACTGGATTCGGGGTCCTCGATCCTCCTGAGTTTGCGTGCCGAAATCTTCAAGAATCGTCGGCGCTCCTCGCCCGCGCGGTACTTTGGGGAAAACATCGTTGGCCGACGTGACACCTCCAATCTCATCTTAGCGCCTGAAACCAACGAGAGGTGCCCAATGGATTATTTTGCAAAACTATCTCGCACTGTAAGAGAAAAAGAGTCGGGGTAAATTTAAAACGCGGAGCAACGAAGGAATGAATTCCTTTTTTCCTCTTTCAAAACTCCCGAGGCGCAAGCGCGCGTGCGTGCGTGCACTAGGAACGGAGGAGGAGGAGGAGGAGGAGGAGGAGAGAAAGAGAGAGAGAGAGAGAGAGAGAAGGAAGGGACTCGCCTCCAAGGCCCCGCGACGAGAGCCTCTCTCTCTTTCTCTTCAGCGATAGTTCCCTTCTCTCTCGTGTGGTACGTGCGACTAGTTTTGCGATCGAGTAACTGAAGAAACGCGAGGGAACTTTCAAGCAAGGAAGGAAAGAGGGAGGAGAGAAAATATGAATTGGGCGAATAAAGCGAGTAGCGATGATAGCGCGGCATAAGGAGAATAGAGCGCGTGGAATTGACGTGAACGCGCGAATACAGAAATTCTCTTGGCGACGGGTTAGGTAACTCTTGTAATTTTTTCTTTTAGGGAGAAAGTTTAGTTAGGTTTGCCCGAAGCGTTACCAGCAGCCAATCGAGCGAGTGAGCGAGCGAGTTTCGCTGGTAGATAGCAGAATTTGTTTCCTCCTCCTTTGCCTTCTTCCTTTTTGGTCCAGAAAAATGATAGAGAAAAAGCGCAAAGATTTTCCTCGCAAAAAGTACGCGGCAACTCGTATAATGGAGTAAGAAGAGAGAGAGAGAGAGAGAGAGGGCACACGCATCTCTCCTGGTTGGAGAGAATTAGCGATTGATTCGACGACGCTTTGACCTCGAAGCGAACTCGCGTAAAAACAGCTCTCCGCGGGGGCCTTGAGAGGAATGCGCGGCCGCAAAAAGAAATCGGCTCGAGCGCTCGCTTATAAATAACCCTCGGCCGCTGAACTGGCGCCCTTAAACGTCCATTTTTTCCAATCATGCTGGATTACCTCCTCCCAATCTAATTGGACGTGAAATTATTGGAAAAGCACCGACCTAACTCCCCAGGACGGGGGACGTAGAGACGTTTCGTCATTCGTTTAACACAACAACAGTTTCACCATTTCTATATTCTACTTTTTCTTGCATTACCAAACCTCCCTCTCCACCTCCATCACTACTGTACTTATCCAACCCGTCTCTCTCTGTCTCTCTCTCTCTCTCTTTCATATTCAAAGCTTTCCACTCTTTCAAAATAAACGCATCGATAAAATTTATAACTGTTTCCCCTTTTATTTCGATCCTCCACTAGCCCTATAGGGGAGCAGGAGCAGGAGCAGTAGCAGCAGCAGCAGCAGCAGCAGCAGCAGCAGCAGCAGTAGCCACTTTCAATGTCCACCACGGCTATTGCATAAAAGTGCATTTTACAGGATGCCGTGTCCATTTTGGAGAAAGCGATAGAGAGTGGTGAAAAAAGTTTTATCGAGCGAGGGAACCGAATCGAACGAGTCGAGCGAGCGAACCAACCAGCCAACCAACCAAATGACAAATCTTTCTTAGCTTTGATAAATTTGCCTTGGCATTGCTTAAATTAATAATTTTCACGATATATCCGGTCGTCGTTAAAATATGCCGTAGGAAGTACCTTCCCCTCCTCTCCTCTTCCTTGACGATGACTATTAGCCGTATGGCTGCGCAAAGTTTCTATTTTGTCCATTCTAAAAGAGTTCCTGTTCCGTGGGAAGGGGCTAGGTGTATCGAGGGAGCAGGAGGAGGAGGAGGTGGAGGAGCGACGGAAGAAAAGAGAAATCAGCGATTCGCATTGTTTCGCGCGATTCGACTCTCCACCTAGCGGATGATCTCCATAATAAATCCACTCTCTGCCTTCTGCTGGTGCCCATTTGCCCATGTGGGACACGGTACCGTTCCGCGTACTACTACCTTACGCCGACCCGTTATGACTTTTGCATCCGTTTTTCACTTGGGCACCTGTGCTTCGCGCCCCCTCCCTAAAGATGTGACAATGTCATTGACAAGAGGACGAGAGGTGAAAAGCCCGTGGGTGGTGTTGGTACCTGCTACCAACCATGGTAGCTACCATGGTGTTCCGATGGTAGAACGGACCGCGCCGGTGGGCGATGACGAGGATCCCATCGGAATAATTGGAATAATCGGAGCAATCCTGAGATAATATCGGGATAATCTCCCGGAATAATCGAAATGATCATTGGGGAAGATTTTCACAGACAACTATGGAGGAGATTTCGAGGTTGGCATCGTACACTTGTGCGCGCGGTACTTGTTAAATAGGCCGTGACCATTCAAGCGGCTTTCTCCTACAGCCGCAATGAGCGAAGGCTTTCGACAATTTTCCCTAGTTCGCCTAGAACTAGACTCGAGCGGTCCGATCGATCCACCGCTGCCGTCGCCGTCGCCGCCACCACCACCACCACCACCACCACCACCACACCACCGGGAAATTCGAGCGCGTTCTCCGGAGGCGAAGCGAGAAGAGGAACAAACGAAAAACGACAAGAAAAATTAAATGTATGCTAGGATCGTATCGCCACCTTCGTCATGGTCCTTTCCTCTCTCTCTCTCTCTCTCTTAAAGAAGAAGGAGAAGAAGGAGAAGAAGAGGAAGAGAGAGCACATCCCTTTTCGTTCCTCGCGATCATCACGCACATGCGTTTTGCTTTGTGTCGAAAAGCGAGCGAGTGCGCGAGAGCGACATAAAAGCCGCATCAATATACACGGCAATCACGTTAAGAGCAGATGTTACCCTCACCCACCCCCTTACCCTTCTTCACGCACTTGCCTTTCGCCTCTCAATTCGTACCGTCAGCCATGGCCATCCCTCACCACCACCACCACCACCACCAGCACCTTCCTCCTCCTCATCCTCATCCTGATTCCGTACCACCTCCACTTGGAGCACACGCTCCATGGATCGGTACTTTCCGTCTGGATTCGGATATGGCTTCGGCTTCGGCTTCGGCTTCGGCTTCAGCTTCGGCCCCACTATTCACCCTGTCAAACTTGTGCCATACTCTCTCCTCCCTCTCTCCTCCTCCCTGCTCTGCGCGTTCTACTATGTTCAACGACAACGACGACGACGTCCTACCCAGCACCTTCACCCCCATTCGTACTCTTCTGCAGCTACTCCGTACTATGATACCCTGAAAAAGTAGCGGTGGATTATGATGAGCCAACTGCTGTGCCGCTGTTGGCTCGCTTACGTTCGCGTTCGCGTAGAAGACGCGCGGCGCCAAAAGCAACTCGTTTCCGGTTGATTCTACGCGTCGTGGACGAGGTTCATCCCCGAGATTTGTTGATTTCCATCGGCGGTGCGGTGCGCCCATGCTTCGAACGAGAGAAACGCGAGTGACGATAAGTAGCAAAAGCGTTAAGCAAAGTCTATCTCGTGTTAAGACCGAGCATGCATTTGGGTGGGTGGAAGTGGAAATGGAGAGGAGAGGAGAGGGAGAGAGACGCGAAACCGGTTGGATGACGAGAGATGCGAAGGAGAGGAGAGAGGAGAAAGGAATGGAGAAGTATATAGAGACAGAGAGAGAGAGAGAGAGAGAGGAGAGACTAGGCAGAACGATGCGTGACGTCAGGCGTTCCACCAGCTGGTCTCTCTCCACAGCTTCTCCAACTCTACCAGTGGATCATGGCACGCGCTCCCACTCCCTTCCAAGGCATCCTCCTAACGCTCTCCCTCTTCCCTCCACCATCTCCCTTTCCCGACTCCTTCCACTCCAGCTCGGAACGTCAGAGATACGCTCGCAAAAGGAATTCATTGGCTTCCATCCGTTTACAGGAAAATATGCATATTGATCCGCATTGCACTGTTTGTAAACTGGTCCAGGAGAGAGGAGGAGGAGGAGGAGGAGGAGGAGGAGGAGGAGGAGGATGATAGAAACGGAGGGAAATTGAGAGAAATTCGAGCCAAGTGAATTTTCGCATGTTTCTCTTCATCGGTCATTCCTTCGTACTGTTGTCATTTTCCTTATTTGCGAGTCTTTGTTGCTCCGCGGTTTCCTGTATCGATGACAAGAGAGGAGGAGGAGGAGGAGGAGGAGGCGAGGGAGAGACTAGCACGTACGATGACGCTACATAGTTGAATGTAGCACGGAGGGAGCCGAGTCGAGCCACGCCACGCCACGCCACGCTTTTTAAAATAATAACGCAATAGCGCAGCGTTCTCGGTAAAAGATATCGAGACGCGCTGGAATTTCCAATGGCCGATAACGGAGCGATTGTTTGTCAAAATCTACCTGCGCTTTGTCCATGTCGAGAGAATGAGAGAGTTATTGCGATTAACATTGCGAGATGTTGGATCGAGCGAGGAAGAGAGAAAGAGAATCTCTCTCTGTCATTCGCTTTCTTCTTGCTGGCAAATGCGCGCGCAAAGTTTCGTGCGGGTAAAGCGCGTAAGAGACTAACGAGTGAAATAAGCGCGCGCGCGCGCTATTTCCATCGACGGATTCACCGTGGAATGAGATCAGTACGCTAAATTTATATATTCGACTGCTGTCTCTCCCCGCTCCCCTCTCCCTCCCTCGGTCCCTCCTCGTTCAATTCACTGGACGCTGGAACGGACGCCATCTCCGTCGGCGAAGTTTCCTCGGGGCGAGGGGGGAATTTTTCGCATACGCGCGTTTACCGGGAAATACCCGCGCGTCCAAATGGCCTTAAGCGGCTGTGACGGAATTCGACAAGATTCGCTACTTTCTTGGAGGGGAGGGGAGGCGAGGGATGAGGAACAGGGAACGCGAGGAACCTTCCCCTCCTCGTCGTCGAGGCTTTTGTTTCTTGTTTGCGCAGCGCACGCGTCACCGCGTTTGCTCGGCGATGTAAAGCATGGAGAGTGGTGGTGCAGTGTGGTGTGGTATGGCGTGGAATTGCATGGTTCGAGCGATTCGCTCGGTAACTCCGGATCGTTGCAGAGTTGACCACCGTTCTCGTCACCTTCCTCGATGCTCGCGAGAGGACCTTTTACCTTTCAGGCAAAAGTGGCACGACGAATCGATACAAGAAAAGATATCTCCTCCACCCACCCACCCACACACAACAGCGGGCGGGTGGGCAGCCTTCTCTCTCTCTCTCTCTCTCTCTCTCAGAGAGTAGAGTTAGAGACACAGGAGAGAGGGAAATATTGGGGGGAAGGGAGAAAAAGCTGCATGATTTGTAAATTTCTTTAGTTTCAGTAGATTTTGTATTGGCCTATGCACCGAGGGGGAAGGGGGGAGGTAAAATTATTACCATTAGGAGAGACTGGATCGATTCCTGGTGGTCGTTTACTCGCTGGTAAGTAGGTAGAGTCTAGAGTAGCCAAAGACAGAGAGATAGAGATAGATAGAGATAGAGAGAGGGAGAGACCTCTAGCCTACTCTATTGAGCTAGGACAGCGCGTGTGGGTGCAATGGCAAGTTTTACCAGCGGACGGCGACAATAACGCGTTGATTTTGGCGAAATTCCAAAATTCTACCAATCACCTTGACGACGCGACTTTCTCAAACTCGTGGCAAGGCGACGGTGCGGCGGATGATTGGCATTCCGTTCTAGAGATTGCAAGAGGCGCGTATGGCGTGTGTGGCGTGTGTGGCGTGTGTGGCGTGTGCGACGCGATGGTGGTAGCCGTAAATGCTAAGGGCCGTTGGGACGTTTTTCCATTAATCGAATTAATAGACGCGAGATATGAAAGAGAGAGAGAGAAGGAAAATCCGCAATGATGCGTCGGACACCCTCTCCCCTTTCATCGCAAGTTCTCCGGAGCAAGAGGAGGATCGCCCGTGCTCGTCCGCTTCTTCGACTGGCCCACTTTCCTTACTTTCACGCTTCTCCTGCACGCGCGCGACTAGAGCTCCTTGCGCCACTCAATTTTACTCGAGACTCGATCTCCCACTTCCGGCTCCCGTTTTCCATCGAAATTCCCTCGGTATCTCAATGAGATTAAGCCGAGACGCGAGTAGTCTCTACTTACTCGCCATGTACAGAGTAGTAGCGACTACTTTCCAACACCTAACATTATTGCCTCTTCTTTTGCTCCTTTGCCTCTGTACACTTTCGTTTGGTTTATACTTTCTCTCTCTCTCTCTCTCTCTCTCTCTCTCTCTCTCTCTCTCTCTCTCTCTCTCTCTCTCTCTCTCTCTCTCTCTCTCTCTCTCTCTCTCTTCCTCCACCCCTCTATCCTTATTAATTATAATCCTATTAATTATGCAGTTCGCCAAATGGTTACATTTTCAAAGACACGATAAAGCCACGACATCGTCGACGACGACGTCGACGACGACGACGACGACGACGACGACGACGACGACGACGTAATCCTATCTAATCGTGACCAGAGATAAGGAGAAACGACGGCAACGCGACGACACTCGCCAATTCTGTAATTCCCTCGGTAGCTTTTCTCTCTCGTTTCCCTCCCCTTCTCCCCGGTCCCCTCTTTGATTATAGCGGGATATCTTTATTTCTGATAACACCTTGGATTTTCGTCAGTCAAACGCACAAGTCGATTTTGCTCTTTCTCTATGGAAATATCTCGCGTGCGTCCTGCTGGCGAAAGATGAAATTTCCCAAGGAGAGCAGTATCCATCCCTTTAATGTTGCGAGATGTTTATTAAATATCGCTCCAACATTTCCAGCGCTTTCGCCATGAGATTTTCCTCTGCGACATTTAAATAGCCGTAGGCGTTAATTTAACGCCCACAAGACATTGCGCGACATTTAAATGGCTCCGAGCATTTATCGAGCACGAAATATCCGCGCGAATACACCGCTATTTTCAATAACAACAACAACAACGATGACAACAGCGGCAGCAGCAGCAATGATAAAAAAGAGTTGTAAAGAGGAGAGGAGAGGAGAGGAAAGGAAAAGGAAAGGCTTTCGAGAATCTGGAGGGAGGAGCAAGTGGTAGCAGCTCTATGGGAAGAGCGTGTGGTCTCGCGTTGCACGCGAGTATCGATTAACGGTAGGGAGAGAGAGAGAGAGAGAGAGAGAGAGAGAGAGAGAGAGAGAGAGAGGAAGGAAGAAGTGATGCCACTTTAAAGGGAAATTGACGATACAAGATCTCAGGACGCACAGGATATCCGCTCGTCGACTCTGGATAACCGGAAGTGGAAGGTTCCCCAGTGACGATGACGACGACGATGACGACTACGTCGTTGCACTCCGTTTCCTTCGAATCTCCGGAACGAGGGGAGAGGGAGAGGGAAACGTCAGTGGTGCTCTCGACGACTCGATGCGATCATCGCTAAAATTAATTCCTCCGCTCATCGAGAATTTATCTCCGATAAATAACAATAAGCAGCACGCGCGCGGAGGATCTTTGGCGTTTGGCGTCCGGGTGACGTTCCGCTCTTGGTACAACGGCCTTGGACATTTTCTCCTCGAGTTTTCACTTTCGCCTCGAGTCGTTCCTATTCGAGAGAGAGACACCTTCGAAAAGAAAGACAGAAAGGGGAGGGGGGAGAGAGAGAAAATGAAAATTGCGAGATGAATGTCCGCGTCTCGTTACGGTGGGCAAACGCCACCGAAAGTGGAGCACAAATGTTTACGGGTCAGCGCATATGGGGTTTACCGATCGGCAATCAATGGCTGTTCTCGTAATGCGAAAATATACTTCAGGCAACCCCTCCGGCAGCGGCGTCGGTGGTGGTGGTAGTGGTGGCGATGGTGGTGGTGGCGACGGCGGCGTCACCCCTGTATTAGCGCGGTAGCGTCACGGGGATCAATTTCGTCAGCAACGAGCACCGCACACAATAACGCTCTAATATACAACAGTACTCGCTGTACCAATGCTCTCTCTCTCTTTCGGCAAAAGAAGAAGAAGAAGAGAGAGGGAGAGACACGCACTCGACCATCGCGCGATTCTTGCACACGCGCGCGCGCGCACACAAACGCGATAAACTCGCGTGGAAAATATTATTGCAAGAGTGGCACGTTGGTTGGCATATATCTTGTTACAAATACATGAGAATTTCAGTAACCCTCTTCCCTCCAGCACGTAGAAAGCAATTGTTGATACACGCGCTAGAGAGACCGGTCTGTTTCACGGTAGGGGTGGGAGAGCGTACTCGACCGCGTCACGAGTCTCTCTTCGGGGAGAGGAAAACTTGAAGAAAAATGCACTTTGTACCGCGCGCGCGCGCGCACTCGCGAGTGAGAAAGAGACGGAGGCGTTCACCAACCCCCCGCCGTCCGTGAAGCGTAGAGTACGACGCGTAGGGGGTTGTTTCGAGAAAAATTTGTCCTTGAGGGATGTCCATGAAGAGTTTTGGAGGCGAGCGAGATGATCGAGGTGGTAAAAATCTTTACGTAATAGCCTGATGAATGCGCAACACGGAGGGAACGAGGCGATCGCGCGCGCGCGCGCACATGGAGGGAAAATCAAGGGGAAAGAAAAGAGCGAGAGAATGGTAGAGCGAGCGAGGAGATCGATATTGGGGAGGGAAAGACGCAGTGAGCAATCCGCTTAATGGCACTCGTCGAAGCGACATAAGCGGCTGGACGCGATAAATCGAAGCCGCCGCTCGTTAGATATGCTAGCGCCAGCTTGTACCTTGGAGTTACGGAATGTGCCACCGATCTCTCCCCCCCCCCTCTCTCTCTCTCTCTCTCTCTCTTTGTCTCTCGTTTCTCGAGAAACTGAACAGCGATCGAACAAACGAGCAAACGGCCGGAAAACCAGTGGTTTCTTTTAATACGCTAGGCTGTGATGTGGTACTGGTGTACCAGTTGACGTAGTTGATACTGGTGGTGTTGGTGGTGGTGCTACCACCAACAACAGTTGCCACTCGCGCAGTGCGACGACTCGCGAAGAAACAGGCGCGGAAATAGAAGAGGAAAAAGAAGCAAAGTGGAAGCAGACGAGTCTGTCGCGCGTTTGGACCCTCCCCTCTCGTTCCCCCTCCCCGCGCACTAGTCGAAAACTGTATCAAGGAGTAGTACCGATCGACGAATCGATAACTTCATTGCCACGTAACTTTGCTTCTCCTTCCTGCCAACCCGCTACTAGCTACTACTCCTGATGCTCCTGCCGCAGGCCGCGTTACCTACTTTCTGTTTTGCCAAACTTTAAATAACGGAGAGAGTCCGATGGGAATTGGAAACCAAGTTACAGACTGATAAGCGCGCAGAGGAGAGAGGGGGAGGGTCTACTCGAAGAAACGCAAAGAGTCTGTCGCATATGCGTAAAATCATCCCACGATTACGTTATTCTCTTGATACGCTACACACATATCGGAGCATATCAGAGGGGTAAAGAGAGCGAGAGAGAGAGAGAGAGAGAACCAGCAATGATTGATAGTAGTAGAGAGGATGGGGAGGGGAGGGGGAATGCTTGGTATATGTTTGCGTTTGTTTGTACGAGTGGAACGAGAAGAGAAGAGAAGAGAAGAGAAAAGAAGACGCGCGAGGGGAGCTGGCTGAAAGGAAGAGGGGGTCAGAAAGAGAGAGAGAGAGAGAGAGAGAGAGAGAGAGAGAGAGAGAGAGAGAGAGAGAGAGAGAGAGAGAGAGAGAGAGAGAGAGAGAGAGAGGGAGAGAGATGGTCGGTGGCGTACGTGGTCGGAGGTTGCTCAACTTGACATCGGTCTCTCGTGACGTCATCGAAAATCGACTTACCTCGAACGAAGCGAGCCGCCTTGCCTGTCCCGCTGCTGATTCTCGACGCACTCAACTTCCTCTATCTGTATAGTTATATCCTTTTCCCCTGTGTGCCAATTATATCCTTTTCACGAAAAATCAAAGAGTTTGTCCCAGAGAAGACTCACGCACGTTCTCTCTCTCTCTCTCTCTAATGCTTGCGGGATGTCTTTTAATTTTTGCAAATTTTCTCCACTTTTTCTCTCTGTCACCAACACCGGCACAACGCACTGCCACCACCACTCACCACGCAACCACTCTCCAGCTACTTCTGACAAAAGTAGTAAGAGTCAAAATAAGGGAAACATGGGTACGAATTTCCTTAGCTTTGTTTTTCTTTCTTTTCCTTGACCAAATCTTTCTTCCTCCTCTTTTCTCGTTTCTTTTCTTTCCCGATCAAGACTGGAACTTGGTGCGAGAGTGAGAAAAAAAAAAAATTCAGTGGTTACAACAAAGCACCGTACATACGGCTTGCACAATCACGAGGATACGCTTTATAACGGAACGTCAGTTAATCGGTTCATGTTAGACGTCCGTCCGGCGTGCTTCGTCTCACACGCGCGCACACAACAGAGTATTGTAGCAACGGCGGAGAAGATATTGAGAGAGAGAAAGACAGAGAGAGAGATAGGGGGTGGGGGAGAGTTCGTGTGTACACGTAGAGAAGAGCACAACACACGACGACGACGACGACGACGACGACGACGACAAGTAGAGGACTCGTTGCGTCGGTGCACAGGGAAGAAAAATTCCTCGATGCAGATTACAAACACTGAATATGCATACAACAATTGCACAAGTATCTCCAGCGATCTATCCACATATGCGCATTTGCGAATGATGCACCGTTTTGGTAGCAGCGATCGTGTGCACGCACACACATACAGACACACGCACACACACACATACACAGTTACTGCACAGCCGAGTGGCAGACGAGCACTGCGAGTAGGAGCAGCGGTAGTAACGGCAGGTCCGGCTAATAATTGGGGGGAGGAGGAGGGGGGAGGTCTGACTGGTAGGTTGCTTTATCCACTTACGTTTCTCCCGATCAAAGTTCCAAGATGAATAATCACTCGTTCGCGTGGTTCACATGACGAGAGCACCAGCGCGAAATGTAAACTGCTGGATCGTCGATCGATCGGTCGATCGATCGATTGATTGATTGATTGATTGATTGATTGATAAAAAAGTCACAAGGGAGAAAAAAAGTTTTCTTGAAAGATCGAGGGAATATGGGGGAAAAACACAAGGCACACCGTGTTTCAGTGAATCGGAGAGACGACAGAGGGAGGTGAAGTGGAGAGAGGGAGAGAGATAGAGGAAAAGGAAAGGGGGAGAGAGAGAGAGAGAGAGAGAGAGAGAAAAAGAGAGAGAGAGAGAGAGAAAGAAGAGAGAAACTACGAGTTTACTGGAAGCCACTGAACAAGTCTCGCATAAGCTCCGCACGCGAGCGAGACCCGAGTACGACTGATCGGAGCTAGCGCGTTTGCAATGCCGACGTCGGCCGAGTGTCTGATGCGAAGATAGCCGAGCGAAGCCCTCAGTACCGCTACGACAGAAATCGGGCCCGTTCGTACTCCCTCTCCTCCTCGATTCAACCCCCACCTCGTCATTGCCACTCTCTCCGTCGTACCATCGCTATTGCTCTTTCACTTGCTCCACCACCGCACCGACGCGCCGTCGCCGCTGCTGCTGCTGCTATCTTTTCCTCCCTTACTCCTGGTTGCCTCCACCTGCCTTCCATACAACCCCCGACCATCCCCGCACTCTCTGCCCATCGCACCAACCGATTCTCGACCATCGACACGTAGCCCTCTCGCTCCTCTACATCCTTCTCCAGACCACCATCACCTACCATCGCCGCCGCCTCCTCCTCCTCCAACCACCTCTTTCCTCACTCTTCGCTTCACCGCACCTTTTCCTTCTATCTACGCTCAAAACTCTACTCTATTGTCCGTATACGTAGCAGCGTAAGCTTCTACCTTACTTATCGACTCTCTCTCTCTCTCTCTCTCGCTACCCCGCCCCCCCCTCGAAATCTATGCATACTTCACTCTTAATTTTATATTATGTAAACTTTTTACTTTTTTTTCTTGTTCTTCAACATTTTTAATTACGACACTCGCATTCTTAAAACTCTTGTAACAATTTGATATCTCTTTTCTATTTATTACCCTATTAGCATTGCCCCTGTCCATACATCACCAATACCACACCATCAATAACGTTCTCCACACATGTGAATATTTAATTCTTTAAAATAATATTTCAGATGCCTTCAATACTCTTTCAAGAAACCAAATAAGTCTGATATATTTTTATCTCTTATTATTTATTATCTGAACTCGAGGTAGCAAGATAAAAATGTGTTTAGCCATGTTAAATAGCTAAATAGAAAAGAAATATTTCCCACATTTTTGCAAATGAAACGAGTCCAACGAATATCGTCACTTTATTCAACAGACCATTAAAGAGAGATAGATAGAGAGAGAGAGAGAGAGAGAGAGAGAGTACAAGTCGCTGTAAAAATATTTCTGGTCTCCGTTTAAAGTGTTTGAAAAATTAATATGATATAAATATTTTTGGTTTATTTGGACAATTTGTATGGAGAGCATTTGACACAGTAAATATACTGCTTTTTGCCATCCAGCGAAAATTGAATCATTCGTCAGTGGAATGTATAGTGACGCCCGACATGCGATCAAACATTTATTACTATCCAGCAACAAATTCCTGCCTCTACTTAACAAATGCTGATCTCTTTTCTTATCTAACTTCTTTCCCCTTTTCTAATAAGATTTTCTAATTCTAAAGGACCTCGTTTCCCACCTCTCCTATCTCCGCGATTCTATTTCCCTGCTTGAAAATATCCATAATTTTATATATTTCCTGCTTATCGTATCGTTTTTTTCTTTTCTTTTTTTAAGCAAAACTTGCCAAAGTTTCCACGCGATGGGACGATAGAAACTAAAAGTATGCGTCTCGAAAGATTTGTTCGTGAAATTTTCTAGTTTCTAATGTAAATCAATAATCTAAGTTTTAATAGGGGGACTAAGCAAAGTCGTGCGCAAGAATGAACAGTACGAGTGATAAGAGGACTATTTGTTTTTGATAGCGTAAATCTATAAACCGTGCAAATTAAAATTCAGTAGATAAAGTTGAAGTAAAGTAGTGTTTGGAAGGAAGTAGGAAGAAGGTTTCTTCCCCGCGCTATGAATTGAAAAGACTTTCGATAAGGTATTGTAATAATTCTGTTGCATAGAATCTTGCATGGGTGGAGTTTAAGGAAAAATGTGTAAAATATCTTCTAGTGCATTGGCAGTAGTATACGCGTACAATACTAATAACAGTGATAAACGAAGTGGCGTGGAGGTGGAGGAAGAGAAGGAGGAAGTCGAAAATGAGTACACACAGTAGTAGTGGGACTTGAGGGGAGGTATAGAGAGAGAGAGAGAGAGAGAGAGAGATAGAGAGAGAGAGGGGGAGAGAGAGAGAGAGAGAGAGAGAAGATCGGCGCAACAGGCGTTTAGCTATTCGGCGATGCGTGCGACTTGTCGTGCGTTCCGTAATCGTTGGTCGCGCGCGACCTTAAAATTCATTGGATGACTTTTCCACTATCTACCTTCCTCTCCATCTGGATTTCGCTCCAAGAATTCCCGATCCAATCTCGATCGCAGTGGACAGGAAACAACACCAGCAACTGTTCCAACGATGATTGTTACAAGTCCTCCTAAAAAAATAGACAAAAATTAGTAAAAGTTGAAAAAATAAAAACACCAGGAAATAGAAACAGGGTGCTGGGCGTGGTGATGATAAATCTGAGAATATCTGAGATAAGAAGAAGAGCGGAGGGTATTTTAATTTTCAAGATAGAATTGTGGAGCGAGCGAAGAATAAAATTCAGACGTAAATAATTGAGAGGCGCAAAATCTGTGCGTGTACTTGAGACTCTAATTATCGGAGAAATGTGAGTAGGGGGATATAGATAGCGAGAAATAGGGAAGAAGATAGGGAAAGAAGGATGGAAGATAGATGGAAGAAACGAGAGAAACGAAAATACAAAGTCAGAGTAACAGAATGAGAGAGAGAGAGAGAGAGAGAGAGAGTATTGTGAAAGTGCGTAGGTTGCGTAGGTGCGCGTGAGTTGCGCGGGTCCTTGCGCACGCGCCCCTTCGAACACTTGGCACACGACACGACGCAACGCGTAACGCAACGTAACATCGTAACGGGTGTCATAATCTCGTTGGCGGTGCAATCAAGAATTACGATGTGCGAACTGGTAATTGTCGGAAAGTCGTTCGCAAATGGTGATTTAATCACCGAATCATTTTCTCCGCTTGTCCACTGAGAGAAGGGGAGGGGAGGGGAGGGTAGGGGTTGGTGGCAAAAGAAATTTCGTGCTTCTTCGGCAACGTCAGCCTCGAGAAAATCACTTCTGTCGCTTCTCCACCCCCCCCCCGCCTCTCTCTCTCTCTCTGTCTCTCTTGATATCAAATATTTCACATTATGCAAGACATAAAACACGCATACTCGTATACGAACGAAGAAACGCGCGCACACGCGCGCGCGCGAATGCAAGAAAGTCAGCGAGTTCAAGTGGAAGAGAACGGACCGGACTTTTCTCTCTGGCAAGTTTGGCGCTTAGCAGCACGCGGAGAACGCAGCGATAGGCTCGAACGTCCAAAGTGAAGGTTGAGAAACGGCTTTCGAACGGTTTTCTACAATAAACTTCCTTTCTCCAGCGAGTGTACATTGCTTTGGTACGCCCTTTCTTTGTTTGCTCGCGTACGTGCGAGCTTTACCGGGAGAAATAGTTTTCGTATGAAGAATTTCTTGATAATTTTTGTGTCGCACACCGTGTAGGAAGAGAGGGAGAGACCCGGGGATGGAAAAGAAAGCGTGGCAAATTCCAGAGGCGACGAGAGGAAAAGACCCTTTGAGCATGAAAGGTCCAGCAGCCTACTTGACCCTTTTAACCCTTCAATAATCTCGGTATATCCCAGGCAGACATAGTCAAAGGCCACAAATATTAAAGAGACGATGAGAGTTGTGACAAGGATTTTACGCACATCTCGTTGCACTGCCGACGACGACACCGCCACCTCTCCACCACCCCCATCTAATAATGTCACTTTGCGCGATAGGCGAACACCCCTTGTGTTGCCCTCTTTGAAAATAGTTCAAAGAACTCGAAAGCTCGAATCTGCCCCTCGACCATTTTCAACCCTCTCGCCTAATCGCGAGCGGAACGAAAAGTACGGACGAGAGAGAGAGAGAGAGAGAGAGAGAACGCGTAAAATAAACCGCGAGCCAAGGGTAGACATCGTTGCGAAATTGTACGGGGCACGTTGAGATGAGAAGAGATGAGATGAGAGGAGAGGAGAGGAGAGGAGTAAGGAGTAAGGGGTCAAGGGTCAGAGGTCAGGCAGTTGGCCCAGAAATGGGGTTACTGGCTAGTAGCTGGTGAACTTCCGCTGCTGATGTTCGAGGACGATGAGCTCGGGAGCAGCAGCGGCAGGGGGTGTCGAACGTGGGGGTGGTGGTGACTGGCAGGTACACAAGCTGGTTCTCTCGACTCTCCGTAGTGATGGAACGAGTCCTGCGTCTCTCCCTCTCTCTCTCTCTCTCTCTCTGCTGCAACTCTAGAGAATATGCACATCCGACAACTGTACGCGCATATGCAGCGAGGAGAGACTGGAGTCTCTCCTCGAAGGACGCTGGAACGCAGAGAGGCTGCATTATCCAGTAGGATAATAATGCGTGCACCTCGGCTCTCCTCCGTCTCTCCGTGTTCTCCCTCTCTCTCTCTCTCTCTCCTGGAGGTTCTCGTCGGGATGGAAAAGAGGATGGAGAGCGTAGAGACACGGGCACGCGGACACGCGCGTGCACAAAGTGCCAGAGAGTTTGCGGAGGTCTTGTCGTCATTGGAAATCGTTGGGGCGACCAAAAGCAACGAGGCGCGTGCGTGCATGATGCGCGCGATGAGAAAGTGTGCGGCGGCGCGGCTTTTGCGGCTCTTGCGGCTCTTACGGCTCTTACGGCTCTTACGGCTGTTATGGCCGTTATGCTGGAAATGCGGCTCGCGTGCGCGCAAACTTACTCTTCGGACGGACACACACGTACGCAACGCGACTCGTCAGGGGGAGTTTCTCCCCCCCCCTCTCTCTCTCTCTCTCTCTCTCTCTGCCGTGACCATGTGGCTGAAGAACGAGCGACGGAGAAAATATCAAGGCAGGAGCTGAGCCAATGAAGAGAAGAAGGAGAGAAGACGCATTGGCAGTAGAGTGCGGATTCTCTCAGTCTCTGTTTTTCTCAAGCGGGGAGAGGGAGGGAGGGACGGGGTTACGCGCGCGGTGCGTGCGGGAAGCGGCAAAGTATCAGCCTCCGAGCAGAGAAGCGAATTCCAGGCAAAAGCCAAGCGAATCGTCTCGACCTCGGAGTCGAGTCGCCTCGACCGCGCTCGGTTCCCCTCGGTTTTCTCCCCCTTCGCCCTTCTCTACGCCTACCCTGGCATGAGCAGGAGCAGGATCAGAAGCAAGAGCAGGAGCAGCGGCAGCGGCAGCATTAGAAGCATTCGCCTCCGAGACCATTCGCGCAAGATTCCTCTGCGCTACCTGTCAGGTTTCGTCTTCCCCACTCTTCATTCCGGTTCGCCCTTCCCGCTCGCCTTCCCCTCCCGGGTGATTCAACGTTTCAAAAACACTTTCTAATCTGTGCAAAGGCCGTGTAAATACTCTTAATAGCCTTGTCAGCGTTGTGTACAAGCTTATTTCAGAATCGTCGACGATGCGTCGTCCTTCCATTCCCTATCCGAAAATCGGAGATAAGAGAAACGATGAGTAGTCCAGGGGGGTCTGTCTGCCGCTGTCTCTCCCGAGGACTTAGGGCGAGAGGATGCGCCGCGGCATATATCGGGATAAGAGGGAGGTAGGGAAGGAGTTTTGCGTCCATCCCGTCTCGCTTGTGTGTGCGTCAGCTTGCGCGTAGGTCCGGCAAGTGCAACGACGCTCTCTTTGATGCATTTCGTTGGAAAGGTGATCTCTCTCTCTCTCTCTCTCTCTCTCTCTCTCTCTCTCTCTCTCGCTGATCTCTCCGAGACTGTACACGCGTCACGGGCGAAAGTTCGATGCGAAAGGGAGTAGAGAGGACTGAGAGGAAGAGGAAGAGAAGAGGCAAAGGAAGAAGGAGAGTGAAGGACGGGGGGAGAGCCCTCGATGGTCCCGAGGATTTCATTTGGCTCCGTGGATCGAACTCTGCGACAAACGAGAGTCTCCCTTTCGCCCTTCGTTGCCGCACCCCCCACCCCTCTTGGTGGTTCCGTGTAGGGCGCGTACGGTCCAGGAGGAACGTCCACGACAAGAAGGAGAGCAGCTGCGTTAGGTGTCTGGGAGTGTCTGGGAAGTGGCGTACGTGCGTGCGTGCGCGCGCGCGCGAGTAAAAAAGTATTGGTAGAAGGTGGAGGGTATAGGTGCAGGAGAACGCACGTGTGTGGAGAGACCCCCGTTGAACGAAACGCCTCTTTATCGATTCAACCCGAGACACGGGAGAACGCGGGAGAAGGTCAGGTTTCGGTTTCGGTCTCGGTCTCGGTCTTGGTCTTGGTCTTGGTCTCGGTCTTTTGGTTCGACTTCGATTTTGATTTCGATTTCGATTTCGATTTTTGATCTGGATCTGTGGACCCTTTGCGATCTCTCTGGCTCCACAGCGGCGGGAATACGCGCGGGGGTATCGATGGCGACTAAAACCTACTTTCTAC